>VZTN01006409.1:12070-31464 GCA_013400515.1 Erpornis zantholeuca
AAAAGAAAATGAAAAGACCGAATGAGGAGGTGTTCATGACGATTCTCTAGCAGTGTGGAGCTGCAGGGCCAGACACAGCCCTGTGGCTGAGATGGTGGTGCCTCTGGGGTAACATATTCAAGAAAAGGCAAAACCAGCACTCAGGCAGAAGAGGAGGGTAAAATGTTGAGTGTGGAACAGTGGAGTGAACACCAGGGCCAGAAAGAAGGAGGGAAGGAGGGCTCTGGGTGCCAGAGCAGAGGATCCCTTGCAGGCTGTGGAGGACCATATCGGACAAGATATCTGCACTGCAGCTGGTGGAGGACACCATGCTGGGACATATGGATATTTTCTGAAGGAGGTGTTGCCCACAGAGAGTCCAAGCTGGAGCAGACAAAAAGTGTGAGGAGGAAGCAGCAGCAGAGGGAGCAGTTGTGGACTGACTGTAACCCCCATGCTTTAGCTCTGCTCAGTGTGGGAAATGTGGAGGAATTGGGAATGAAGGAGGAAAGTTGACCCTGGAAGGGGAAAGCTGTTGTTTTAATTTTTTGGTCTTTATTTGTCTCTACCCAAATCTTTTTTAATTGGCAATAAATATATTTTCGTCAGGTCGACTCTGTTTGGTCTCTTACTGTAACTTGTAAGCAATCTCCCTGTCTTTATCTCAACCCACAAGTTTTTCATCCCCTTTCTCTGTGTTTCCTGTTGGGGAGGGGGAGGGAAAGGCTGTGTGGGCATTTGGCTCCTGGCCAAGGCAAACCCACCACAAGTGGAAAGAAAGGAAAAGGAGAAAAAGAGAGGAACAAATAAGGTGAAGAAAAAAGAGAATAAAGATAGAAGGAAAAAGTAAAGAAAGGAGAAGAAAAAGAGAAGTGAAAAAGAAGAAAAAACTGAGAAAAGAGAAAATAAGAAAGCAAAGATAAGAGGAAAGAATGAAGAGAAGAGAGGAAAGGAAGAAAGAAAAGGATAGAAAATAAATACAGGAAAAGAAAAGAAAAAAAAAAGAAACCAGAAACAAAAGAACAGAACATAGAAGAAGAAGAGGAAAACAGAGGAGGGAGAGAAAATAAAAAGGAAAGATGAGAGAAATTAATGGAGAAATAAAAAGAGAAATGTATAGTGGGAGAGAGAAAAGCAGAGAAAAAAGAGATGAAGAGAAATAAACAGAAGACTGAGAAGAAAAAGAAAGATAAGGGAAAGAACTGAAGAAAAGGAGACAGAAAAGAAAATAAAAGATAAAAATAATGAAAAGAAAGCAAGTCCAAGCAAGTTCACTGAGGAATCTGTAGCTGAATGCTGTTAGCAGCAAAGTTAAAATTCTAACTGACAGAAAGAGCTTGTATGTGGTAACCAAGACCCTGGAAATTACTTTCCATCAAGTAGAAGTGGTAAAATCCCTATATTAAAATAACTCAACTTTGTTTTCAGCATTGCCATTCAATGAATAGATACATTATTTCCAGGTAAAAATTTCCAAGGAAATTGTAATAAGCATTAAGAATTTTCTTACTCATTTGGACTGATTACTTAGGCAGGTGGGTGGTGTGACTGAAATGGCATAGCAAAGTCTGGCAGGCCAACATGTTGGCATGCATCAGTTTTTAAGAAGGAGCAAAGTTAATTTTAATTTAAAGAGCCCTTTTACTTGGGGTAACTCAGTAGGATTTTTGATAGTAAAAAAGAAAAAAAAATCAGTTTAAATTCAGCACAGCAATTCACTTTCATGCTGTTGTTTCTATCAGCAAGAAATATTGTTTAATAAAGTAATGTCATATTACAGTCTGGTAGCTCAACAATCAGTAACATTTTAAAGATTTAAGGATTTCTGATTTGAAAAAATAAATCCATAATTCTCATAAAATATCAATAATAGTTTTAGACTGTGTAGTACTTAGTAAAGTTCTTTATATAGTACTTTGCTTGGCAGTACTCTTTTATTATTTCCTTAAATGGTTAAATCTTGCCATAATTTAAGCCTTTTCACTGACATACATCACATGCCTTTTAGAATTTAATTCAGATAGATCTTAACAGGATGTTGTGTTTTGCCTCTTGTGTTTTGTTTTCATTGCTGGGGGGAGGTAGAAGGAGATGTATGTTCACAGGCCCATCTTCAAGTTTTATAAATTTAGTTGCAGTTGGTTTTAATGGCAGCGACTGAGAAGTAGCATCGAGATCACGTGAGAGAGCCAGAACAGGACAAAAGGCTCCAGTGGAGGAGCGTGTGGGGCTGCATCCAGCTTGGTAATTCTGCCTTCCCTCAGCAGGGTGGTACCTCTGCCTCTCCCCTCCTCTGCATCCTCTGGCGCCAGATGCAGCAACCCGAGGGGTTACGGCTGAGGCGAGCCAGCTGCATCTGGCACGTGGGCTCAGGAGCGGCTGGAGGGAGTGCCGTGCATTGGCTGACAAAAGGTGAAATACAGGCCTTGCTCTGAGGAGTCTGACATGGGAGCCAGTTGTGTCAGTCTGAGGCCATCCTTCTCCAGTTACTGTAAACCAGTATTGTAGCTGAAAGAATAATCCTGCTCTCTCCAAGCTGCTTTTCCCGTTTTGGGCTGCCTGCCTCCCTGGATGCTGGCACAAGGGTTCACATGGCTGTTTGGGGAAATAATCAAGTTTTAAATAAGAAAAGAAGAATAAAAAAGAAAAAAGGGGTGTGGGGGAACAATGTGACATGGAGACAGGAACATGTGGCCTGCCTTAGAGGGAAGCCACTCAAGCAGCTTTTTTGAGTGGTAGAGCTGGTAGAAAATGACATGAGTCCAATATTTGTCCTGGTGCAAACCTCACTGGTGAAAGCAGCAACTGCTCCATGACCTTACGAAAAGGTACGGAAGTGCCCTATTGATGGCATATACTGCAGGGTGGTGTCTTGTAACCATTACAGCTGTGGTAACAGGAGTCCCTGCTGTGGATGATACGAAAGGCTGGAAATTCTTCTTACCGATCAGGAGAGGAGTATGGCTGGAAGCTGTGACCTGCATCAGGGTAATGGTCCTGGTAGAGCATGATAAAGTAGGAATCATACTCAATCTTCTGAACTAGGCCTGGCTCACAGTGGTTTTCTGGCAAGACTTTGTTCTTCCTTTTTTCCCTTTTTCTTTGTGCAACGGAGATAATGAAGCCACTGTCAGATGTTGCATGGGCTTCCTCTGCGGGTGGTGCAGCAGCTCAGAAGTCCTGTTGTTCTTTTGCAGTATGTTTTATCACTTTGTTGCAGTTTTCCAGCAGAGGCAACTAATCAGAGAACAAGCAGTTGCAGTTGTTTCCAGGCTTCTTGAGAAAGCTTCTGAGAAAATCTTCTGGAAGCTCCTGTTTCTGGAACTTTGGTGGTATGCTGCAGCACATCAGGGCCAGCCTATGGAGGCATTTGACTCAGTTCTGACAGACAGCTCTTGTTGGCTACTTTCAGGTTGTGGACTACCTATGTAGTAGTCATGAGCTCACTGTGGGTAGACTCCTAAGATTGGGAAGACGGAAATTTTTCACTTCTGGCAGTAGAAGAAAGCCTCTGCCTGCAAAGAAGGGTAGGTGTAGTGCACTGGAGGGAGGTTGGTAGGATTGTCAGAAGAGACAGAGCCAGCTGAGGCTCAGCCACGTTGTGTACATGAAGAAGAAAATGAGGATGACAGTTAGTTGAGATCATATCATGACAGAGACAGTCAACCATCTTCCAGCTTGGTGTACTTGCTATAGCTGGAGGTTTACTTCTTGTTGGGTGCTTGAATCACAGATGTTGCAGATGAACATGGTGTCACACTGTTGTCACAGGCAAAGCCATAGCACCCCCTTTGAGGAATAAGGACTCCTGAATAGGGACAGGATTCATGAGATGGAGTGTGGTCAAGGCATTTTTGCTGACAGTCTCAGTCATCTCTTCTATAGGGCTTTGAGGTAGCTACTTGATGTGCAGGTTGCTGGAATTTGAAGAGAAGTAAAGGCATGGGGAGGTGTCTGGGGAAAAATGTAATTGGAGAAATCTTGCACTTTCTTTATGCGGTCTCTGCACACTTTCAGAGCGCCTTAGGGTCAGGAACATGGGGAGGTAATGCACACATTAGGGTGCTACTGTGGGTAGATGGAGGGATGCAGGCTGACAAACAGGGGCAGTGTGTGCAGAGGAAGGGTGGGAGTGCGCCCTGGAATGAGTACTGAGCCTCAGGCAGAACAACACAAATAATGTTGTGACAAGCATCTGCTGCAGACCATCTGGCCAAGAAGTAGATGAGGCCTTAAAGTAACTGCTGGGCTCCTTGCAATTATTGCAGACCATAGTAGTTGTGAGGGATGCAAGCAAGCCAGGATGTTCCTGAAAGTCGATTTCTTGATGCAGGTGATATGCTGTCCTGGACTTCCTACATGTGAGCAAGGAAGGACTGATTGAACGTATGAAGACTGCTTGGCCATGCTTGATCATCAAATTATGGACAAAAGGGTCCAAGAAAGCTGTTTTGTCTTCCTTGGTGAATGAGAATGGCTCATTATAATGCACAAAAAGTTTAGTAAGTGTGGCATAAAGCCAATATGAGTGAGAAGAGGCAAATCATGCCTGGCCAGCCTCCTCACCTCTATGTTCAGATGACTGGTTCTGTTCATGAGAGGATAGCAGTGGATATCTTTTACCTTGAATTTAGCAAGAACTTTGGCATCATTTCCCATAGTATCTTCACAGCAAATCAAGGATATGGGAACTCAGGAAGTGGACAGTAAGGTAGGTGGGAGTTGGCTTTGACTGCAGGCCCCAAAGTGTTTTGATCAAAGGTGCTAACTCCAGTTGGTGACTGGTTACTAAGTGGTGTTGCTCAGACATTGATACTGAGGCTGTTAAATGCCTAGAGGTAATGTTGCTGTTAAACACCTAGAATCTGGGACAGAGTGCACATTCAGCAGGTTTAGAGGAAGGAATCGGTACACTGAAGACTGGGCTGTTGTTCAGAGGGATCTAGACAGTAGAGAACTGTGCTAACAGGACCCTCATGAAATTCAACACAGGCAGGAGCAAACTTCTTCATCTGGAACACAGTAATCCGTCTGGTGGTATAGGCTGGGGTCTAACAGGGCAGGAGTCAGCTTTGCAGAAAATTACCTGGGAGTCTTGGTGGTTAACAAGGCCACTATTAGTCCATCAGTGTGCCCTTGCAGCAAAGAAGGGCAAGCCTGTGTTGGGCTGTGTTAGCAGGAGTGTAGCCACCAGGCCAAGTGAACTGATCCTTCCCCTCTGTTCAGCACTTGACAGACCTCATTTGGAGAACCATGTCCAGTTTTGGTCCCACTATTCCAGGAAATGGGTTGATACATTGAAGTGAGTCCAGTGAAGGTTCTCCAATATGGCTGGAGGCTGGAGCATGATGGTGTGTGAATAAAGGTTGAGAGCTGGGCTTGTTCACACAGCAGAAGGGAAGTCTCCGGGGGATCCCGTTGCACTCCACTGGTAACTAATGGGAGTGTGTAGGGAAGACAGAGACAGGCTTTTCTTGGGGGTTGCGTAGTGACAGCATGAGAAGCAGAGAATGAGAGGCAGCAGACACAAACTGGAACGTGAAAAATTCTGATTTGATATTAAGAAATATACTTTTTCCCAATTAGAGCAGTTACGCACAGGAGGAAGGTTGTCCAGAGAGGCTGCGAAGTCTCCACTCTTGGAGATTGCACAAAACTTGAGACTTGAGTGGACAAGGCTGAGATCCAAGTGGCCCTGCTTTAAGCAGAAGGTTGGACTAGATATCTTCTGGAAGTTCCTACCCATGTAGATTACATGAATGCATGAAACTTGGTGGAGCTGAATGTTCTTAAAAATAGCTGTAACTTTTTTTTTGAGGGGGGAGGGGAGGTACAGCACATTACTGTGTATTCTTTTATTTTGCTTTTGGCTAACCCATTGTATATCAATAACAATTAACACACACACACAAGATATTCTTAAAACGCTACAGGGAAAGTTGTGGCAACTGGCCAGTTAAAAAGCCAAATTAAACAAGAGAACTTGGGATAACTTCATACAGGTCCCTTGTGTAGGGTGATTAAGTTTTAGAGGCCAAAAGGCATTCAGTGATTATTGACTATGTCTTGTTCAGCACAGTCACTTTACTTTCCACCTTAACTATTTTTTTTTCCTTGAGGAGTAAGCTTCACCCACCTTGAAGCCAAGAATATTTGGAAGGTTGGGGTGTTTTTTTTCATTTTATACATTGCACGTTTTGTGGCAATGTTTTTCTTGGGTTTAGTACATTTTTTAATGTAGCACAGTCATTACTTCATTTTTCTAAACATATGTATTTAAAGCCCACAAGGGTCTGTGAAATCTGATACTAAAATAAGACATCATATATATAAAAACCATGGTTTTGTTAAGAAAGCTGGTTTTTAACCTCTACTCCAGAATTCCTTTAATGTGGCAGGAATTCATTTTTTTCTTTATTTATAGTTTTGTCCTTCATGGTGATTATTGATACTGGAGTAGAAAATGAAAAATGTACTACTGCTCTTTAATGAAATAATTTAAAACTATTAAAAGGAAATATTTTATTAAAGGAGAAAAGGACGAAAAAGTACATTTTTGAATAGGAAGTAGCTGTCAGACAGAACTGGGTTATTTAACCAGTATAAGAATTTGTTGCACAAAAAATATCAAATAGTTTCTTTTAAGTGGTGTTGAATGAGGAGGATGTTTTCAGTCCAGGGGACACCTCAGCTGTCGTGACTCTCTCTGATACATGCTGATTTCTTGTTCTTTTGGGATGATTTTCTTTCTGAAACATTTTTATTTCAGGGTGATTCCAAAAGGTACTCTTTAATATTTGCCTGTGTCTTTCAACAGTACATTCAAAGTGCCCGTTTTTGCCAACATTGCTTTTTTTCTTGTATTATTTGTACTGCATCTAATGAAATGGTAAGGATTCAAAGTGCAGAGATGCATTTACAGATATCCTTTCTTTGACATTTTTCTTCATGAAGAAGAAAAACCTGGAGTTTTCCCAGGTGTTAGGGAGCACAGAGAAGTGTAAACATTTCTCTATAAAACTTGTATTCTCATTTCCTTTCTGGTTGAGGAATGCTTGTTGCCATATGTGAATATCATTTAAAGAGGTGTCACGGTGTTTCAAACATACTTGACAGAACGTTCAGAGTATTCAACGTACAGAGGCATGGCTGGCAAAGGGTAATCAGCAAAAATAATGGCTAGGGTTATTTCAATTTCAGGAAAATTGTTAATATCTTTCAGTCTGTAGTATGTAATATGGCATTGGTACAATGGGTTTGTGTGCTTTTTATTTTCTCTTCTCACATTTACCTGCTCTACTGAGAGCATCTTGTTTTCAGATACATTATAAATATTTTCAGGGGAAAATCCATGACAGTAGCTCTATAAAATTCTGTTCAGGAACTCTTAAATTTTACACAGGTTCTGGAACTTTTATAAATAAAGGTTTTCTTGTGGCAGAAAATAGTTTAAAAAAAAAAAAACGGGAAAAGCTTGCCTGGCTTAAGGAGTACTGAGATTTGCAGTGAACTTTTGTTCACGGGGCTTTTCATTTTATTGTTTTAGAAGAGTTGTAATAAAGCTCCACTTTCAGCATGGATGAACTCCATTTGCTGTTTTCTTCTGAAACATTACTGTGGCTATTGTCACCAGGTTTGACACCATCAGAAGTTTTCTCAGGCTGCTGGCACCATGAGATAAAATAGCCTTTGCTCTAGATAGCAAAAAGATTCATTACTGGTGTTGTACAGTATCAGAACTTCATCTACCTTGGCCTCAGACCACAGAGCACTCAAAAGGTAAGGGTGGAAATGCCAAACTTGATTGAAATGTCTATGAAAGGCCATTGCACAGAGCAGAGGGCAGGATCAGATGTGTTTTCAGTAATCTTTACCCCTGAGAAACATCAGATATACGGTACTGCTGCAATACAGCTAAAAGGTGAAAAAATGACTAAGTCTATGCCATCATTTGCAAAAGTGAGCCAAACTCTTAGCTGCTGAGAGGGAATTAGAATAAAAATTTATGTGTAGCTGTGCATGAGAGCTTTGCTTTTGAAGAAACATCTTTGATTGTGTGGTCAGTTAGTCACTTGTAACTGACTGTGGGTGAGTGCAGCCAGTCTGGCAAACTCTTTAAAAAAAAAGCCACATTTTCTTACCAGCATCCCCTCTCTTTCTGTCCTGGTTGCCTTCAGCTATCAGTTTCATTCACTTGTCCACCTCAGTTTTGACATGATGCTGTATGTCTAGAGGTTTATTACGTTTGTGCTTTATTGTCTGTGTTAATGCCCTGTAATTACTGCACACAATGACTGTATGTAGATGTACAAAAGGCCCAGAGGGGAGATTGTTTCAAGAGGATCCTAGGATTAGTAGAAATGGGTCTTAAGGCATAAGCTCCAGTATTTGTTTATTATGTATATTCCTCACAGAAGACTTGGATAATATTTGTATGTCTCTCTTCCAAGGAGAGACAGTGTTGTTCAGTGCTTCAAAGGCACTTTGGTAATAGCATGAGGAAACCTGTTCTGTGAAAGCAGCTTCACTTCTCACTCCTTCCCTGATTCAAGTTTTGGTTAATTCAGAATGTAAAACTAGACTTAGGTGAGTTTGTAAAAGATGTTTCCTGCTGAGAATACACAAAGATTATCTTTTCATAATACCTAGCTTGAATTTAGGATCCAGGTTGAGTTTTTATACATTATTGCTTAAGATTATTTCATATTTGAGAGACATTGATGAGGTTCAGTTTCTTGGTGACATATCACTTTAGTCAACTGTGATTCCAGCTGTTTGAAACTCTCTCGAAGCTGCAGAGGGCAAGATTCAACTTCATTACTAGGTTCTTCTGGTTTAGTTATTTGGGGTTCAGTACTTTGGTTGACTTCAGTGAAAACTTAGGTAAGTTCTGCTAGTTTGTGAGACATACTTTGAGTATCTATGACAGACGTGTTACATCTGTGTACATGTCTGTACTGGCCCTTGTTTTTTCCATCACACTGCCAATAATCATGCCTCTATCTCCATCTGAACAAGAAAAACAAGAAATCTGTATGAGAGTTGGGTATGAAGCAATGTCAGTAGTACAAACAATGGGTCTTTTCTTCTAGCATCTTATGGTAGTTATTTGCAGTCTGTGAGACTATAGACAAATGAGCTGTACCACTCTGTCTTGTTGCCTGATAGCCTGGCTTATTTTCTCTGCCCAAGAATAGTAGCCCTGTTGGTGATATTCGAAGGCTGAAAGTCAGGTAGCATGTGTGAAGCATAAGTAGGACCAGAGTGCTGCCCAAATGAGAATAAAACTGATGTTAATTCTGATTAATGTGGATAAAAATAATTAAAAATAAACCTTAAGAAATATATTTATTTTAAGAATTGTCTTTTAATTCTTTAAAATACATTTAAAGATTCAAGTGGGAGAACTTAGGAATAAACCTTAAGTATGATTTATTCAGACTGTATAAATAGTATTCAACCTGTATGTACTTCAATTCCTATAAAACTTAAGCAAATAATTTAAGGCTTAAGACTTTATTTATTATGACTTTATTATTTAAATGGTTAAGACTTCAGAACATAAATAGTTTTGACAGTCACATCAACTATTCATATTGAGTTTTTTCTGTAGTTCTCATTAGTAGTCCCTTTAAAATTAAAAAGCCAACTGGAAGCTCAAAAAGAAAAAATGCTTTTTTTATTGCTCCAATTTATGAATAAGAACTTTGTGTGAGAGGCTGAGATCTTCCAACTCTACAGTTTCACAAGACTGTACATATAAAAATAGTAGATGGTTCCCTAGCTACCTACTACCCACATATTAAGAGATGGTTTTATTGTTTAATAAATCATGTTGGATAGGTGGTATTTTGGAAAGTCTCTCCTTTTTTCCTTTTATATCCCACACATCTAGTGTATTTTTGTTCAGCATTTAAAAGTCAATCTCTTAATCAAATCAAGGTTCTTCCCAGAAATTATTTTACAGAAATAAGTACACTTGTAATGATTTAGTAAATATGGTGTCATTGCTATTTTAGTATCAGAAAATGCAGCATGGATTAATTTCTGTACAATAAGTTAGATAATTGATGAATGCGTTTATAGTCTCTGAATAAACAAAAAGTGAGATTACATTAAAGCTCTGTTTATTGGCCGATTGGGGTATTTTAATCATTTCAAGCAATGAACAAATTAACCTTGCAGTAGGAAAATAAATGGAAAAAATCAAAAGCAAGATTTTAATTGATTGTTCAAATCAAGTTTTCTGTTTAATAATTTAAATTGGTTTAGTTTGGATTATCATGTTTATTCTTATGATTTTGCTACTGAAATAAGGATGGCTGAATGCAATTGTAATGGAATACGTAGTCTGTATATAACATTGGCTGAGAAAGCAAATCTACTGCTTGCAGTCTTCCTGTGTGTTTTGGGTTTTCAGGGCCAGGTTTTGATAGTGGCAGGCTAAAGGGGTGGCTTCTGTGAGAAGCTTCCCTCCTGTCCCATGGAGCCAGTGCCAGCTGGCTCCAAAACAGACCCACTGCTGGCTGAGGCTGAGCCCATCAGCAGTGGTGGTGGTGCCTCTGGAGTAACAGAGCTCAAGAGGGGGAAAAGCCCTGCACAGCAGCAACTACAGCTGCAGAGAGGAGTGAGGATATGTGAGAGCAACAGCTCTGCAGGCACCAGGGTCAGTGAAGAAGGAGGGAGAGGAGGTGCTCCAGATGTTGGCGCAGAAATTTCTGCAGGCTGTGGTGAAGACCGTGGTCCTGAAGGACTGCACTCTCTGGAAGGGACCCACCCTGGAGCAAGGGGAGAGTGTGAGGGGTCCCACCCTAAAGGGGTGAGCAGCAGAGACAGTGTGTGATGAACTGACCCCAACTCGCATTCCCCCCCGTTCCCCTTTGCTGCTGGGGAGGAGGTAGAGAAAACCATGAGTGAAATTAAGCCAAGAAGGAGGGAAGGGTAGTGGAGGAAAGGAAGGTATTTTGAAGTTTGGTTCTATTTCTCATTTTCCTACTGTGATTTGATCGGTAATAAACTCAATTCTCATTTCCCCAAGTCGAATCTGTTTTGCCCATGATGATTATTGCTGCGTGATCTTTCCCTTACTTCATGACCCTTTCCTTATATTTTCTCTCGACAGCCCAGCTGAGAAGGGGAGTAATAAAGGAGTTTTGGTGGGCAAGTGATGTCCAGCCAGGGTCAGCTGGTTGGTTTGTTTTTATTGCTGAAAAAGCGTTTGTTGCTGAATAAGTACTTTTTCTGCAGGAAATCTTGCACTCATCAGCTTTATTTTCCACTATTTACCTGTGCTCCCGGCTTCCCTCTGTGCCAAGGGAAGGATCCTGTGCCTGTGCCATTAGAATACAGAAAAATGTCTGACTCTTTTATTCAGTCTTCAATCCACTGGACCTCTCCTGATTGTTCCTCCTGAGCCCAGTCTGGAGGAATTTGCCTTGGCTCCAGCACTAACTGCTGCTGCTGCAGCCCTGCTGGCTTGGTCAAGGCTGCCTGTGGGTGGAGAGCAGCTCTAGACTGGTCAGCAGCAGTTTGCCTATCATCTTCATAAACAGCACAGCTATCTTCTTGTCTGGGTATAGCTGCTTAGGTTCCTCGTGGTTTTCTGTGTCACTCCTGAGCTAGGTCATGGCTACAGTCCTGTGAGGCAGGTTGGGACATTTTGCTGACACTTGACAGGACTATGGGAGCATGGCTCCTTGAAGATTGTTGGGAAAGCTTTTAAGAGGAAGACAAAGGGCTTAGTCACACTAGGCATGCAGTGCTGTGTGGAACACTTCAGCAAACAGTGCACGTCCAGACATTGAGTCAATTTTTCAGCGTTTCTAGCTGCTGTATATGTTGGAACAAGTATACTTAGGGTGCATGATTAACCTCAGCCCTAACCAAAATCTCGATTTATTGAAGAGATTAAAGGATCATAGGTTACAGTGCCGGATGGATGCTCAAGAGATCATTCAATACAAAACTGGGACAGGTTCCAATCTATGTATCAGCCAGGACTGGTGTGTGTATGATCTTCTGATGGAGATCATTTTACAAACTCCCCTGCTCTGTTCTGTTGTTGGTTAAACTACATTCACAGCAGCTACATTCACACTTTTAGACTATCCATGAACTTTCTTTTTCTTCCCGTAGTGGCTGTGAAGAACACTCATCTCCATTGACTTCAACAGCCTTTTACATACTTCTGGAAAATTACAATTATGCCTTCTTTTACTTTTCCATTTACTGTACCACACAAATGGGTTTTCTGCAGCCTTCCCTGATAAGTTTTATTTTGTCTGTTGTCACTGTGAAATTGGTGTAACTTACATTCATTACAAACATTGTATTCTGTGTGACTTCAAATCACGTCTAGAAATTAGTTCTTAAGCCTTTTGGTTTTACTTTGTTTCTAGCAGTGAGTAAAAATTGTTGCTCCCTTGTGACTATTTATGGATGCATATAAAAAGAGCAGATGATTTCAAACAAATAAATACTGAACAAATTCACAACACCTAGGTGCTCCTCTTGCAGCAGTCGTCATTAGATTTGGGAACATGTCAGGAGGAGGAGGGAGTTACACCACCTCAGCATTGAGTGGCTGAAATGCTGCCTGCTGCAGGACCCAAGGTGCCTCGTCTGTAGTGTCAGGGAACTTCCACTGTCTGCTACACTATTTCCTGGACAAGGCAACCTTAGTCAATTTATTTTCCATAGTTAAAGCATATATTTCTTTTCCAATATCATAATTTTTGTCTCTTGGGAAGCAGTCTAGCAAAGACCAGTAGAACTATATGTATAACCACAGGAGTTTTCTGGGTTTTTCTGACAGAACCATGTGTTTGAGAAGTTTGCAATACAAAACTAAGTAGCGTTTTTACTGGTGTTTTTACAGATTTTTTAATAGGCTTTTGGGGAGGATGGCAGAGGAGGAAGTAACTGAAATCTGTACTTCCCCTACATGTTTTAGTAGAGATTGGTGTGTGGAAAGTCTGGCATTTCGATTTAGGTAACACTGGCTGCGTGACCAGTAGAGGGAGCCCAGAGTCACAAAATGTTGGAGATATTTTTGACTGGGGGAGTTGGGGGTGCAAAGTTTGATTTGATAATGTACAGGAGTTTTTAAGGGATGCACTGAGTACTTCCAGCTTATAGTGATTTTGGGAAAGAGAATTTATGAAACATTGAAATGTCCAATGTCTTTTAAATTATTGAATTGTATTAGCAACTTTTATGTTGAAAGGTTAATGAGTGTTTTGTTTTCTTTTCTTTCCTATGTTGCTGGTTTTTGTAACATCCTAACATCACCTTTACAGAAAGTAAGTAACTTCCATCTTTTAAACCTTTTTGATAGTATGTGTGGTGGTGGGGATATACCGTTTTTATATGTATGTAGATGTGTATGTATATAAAATAAACATACAAGCAGAAAAATACCAGTCTTAAAGACATACTGCTACAGATTGTAACTTCCATATATGAATGACTTCTAGAATACCACAGTGGTTTAAAGCCGTCTCACCCAAATGATGATAAATAGTATGAAAGTTCTGCATCTGAGGACTGTAAATGGTAAACATATTTCTTGTGTGCAGACTATGGCAATAAAACTTGCAGTATATCGATTTAAAATATATTATGGCTCTAAAAATTCACAGATATCAAGTTGCAAAGTAGAATATTATTGTATCCAATTTCATTTAACTGAATCAAAGTTGAACTGATTTGGAGTGTTTCAAGAACTTAGGTCAACCTGTGCCTTTTCTGATATTCAGAGATACTCAGCCTTTTATTTGGCAGGCCTTGACTGCTGTGTTAATACATGCCAGGAGCTCTGAGCAGAAGGAACATGTCCTCAGGCTGTAGGAGAATTTAGAAAGCATGCAATAAGTAGTACAGATCCCTCAGAAAGTGCTCTATGATTCAGACATCAGTCTGCATCATGGGATCTTTGATTGCTGGCTTTTTGAACCGCACTCCCATGTGTTGTGATAGCATGGGTTGCAAGCATTTCCAGCATCAGTTTGGGTAACATTTGGGAATTTTAATACAGTGTTTTAAGGATTACAGTGCTGACAGAAGAATAGGCAAGTCATTGGTTGACATGGGTCTAAGCAGCACTGACAAAGGACACCATGGAACTTCAGTCTGATCTCTTAGCTCAAAATAAATCCCACCCCTCAGTGTTCATAGATTATTTTCGTTTGCAACTTCAGTGTGCTCTGTGTAGTTTGTTTTGTGTTCCTTATGGATGTATCCAAGTCCAGTTTTCAAGGAGGGTGGATATAGCCCTTTGGTTGGATGCCATTAGAAGTTGCAGATATCTGTAAAGAAACAAGCATAGCAGTAGTTAAAGCGCTTCTTGCCTCAGTAGCTGATACGGGTTTCTTTGTAAATCAGAGAGTAGTTTCTATTGTCCACTTGCCAGTTGTCTAGACTTTGAAGATTAAGATATCTGCTGTGAGCACAGTAGTGATCATGAGATGTTGCCAAATCCTCTATTTTTGGGTTCATTCATCCTGTATCATTTTAATTGGTTAATGACATCTAAAAATAAGTCCAGTGTATCTCCACCAGAATAGGAGGAGAATGCAAATCGTGCATACGTGCACACAGTTTTGTTTCTTGTTGACATACCCAGTTTGTGTTCTGCTGCAGAGTCAGCAAGTTCTTTCTGTCTTGCAGAGAAAGCCTTAATCGGTGATAATGTTTCACTAAAAAGATCCAAATCTGAGGGAGTTGAAATTGCTTCACGTTACGTATGTTAACATATGGAAGAAATTACACAACCATAACTGCTGTATTCAATGCTATGTGTCTTTGCTTGTCAAGCGTTAATACAGTAAGGAAAATGTGTAAAAAGAAGTATCCTACATATTACAAGTGTTTAAGAAATCGTTAAATTCAATGAACTCTCTTCATGTTTTCTGTCCCACTGCTAGCAGTATCATTTGATTTCCAACGTATTTGGGTTTGTATTTTGTTAAAGTATTATATCAAAACCAAATGTGGAGCTAGTTTTATTTGCAGGGAAGAAAAAGAAACAACAAAAACTTGTCAGAATTTTCATATTGTGTGATCATATTTAGACTACCCATAAAATAAATACCTATTACATATCTGATGTCTTTATCAACAAGCAGCATTTTTACCTATAATTTTTTATTTTAAATGTAGTAATATGATACATTAGGTGATCTAGAGTAAATAAATTATAATAGACAGGACTTCCTGGCCTGAGGGCATTTTACAGTTTAATTTTTACCCGAAGTGCAATTACCACACTATCGATCTTGCCATTAAAATAATGATACATGAACAGTAAGGATGAATTTTGTTGTAACAGAACCATGGAAATCAACAGAAAGCATAACCATATGAAATACAACAATTTCAATCCATTTTCACGTGTTAAAAAAAAAAATCAGACATGTGATTTTCAACCAAGATTAAATATTGTGTTACAAAACTGCAGAATAAAGAAGAGTAGTTTCTAATGAACTTTGAAGCCATGTTCCTGGTTTATAGTTGAGTATATAATTAATCCTGAAATACTTAGCAACACACTTAATTTAATGCACAGGCATTGTTCCACTTAACCAAGTGGAATATATTTACGTGGCTAAAGATAAGCGTGCGTGCAGACTGCAGACCCCAGGGAAGAAGCACAGTTTCAGATTCAGTCCCTGAGTACACCATGTACATTTAGCCAGTAAATGGGGACAAAGATGTGATAATACATCTACAGATCTTGTACTTCAATTTTTAAATTAAAAGTAAATAAAATAATTTATTTCTGCCTTCTTCCCCACCATTTTTTAGATCAACTTTTCAGAATAATATACATCTAGCTAGGCTAGAAATATTTGCTTCTTTTTCTGATGCAACCATGTATATACTACAAAGATATCTCTGTCAAAATACTCATTTTTTCTTAATGTGTTGTGTTTCTTTTTAAATAGTCCTTTAACATGCATTCCACAGTGGTATTACAATTACTACCTTGAGTAGGTCAGTCTCTTAATCTCTAAAACATTTCTAATTAGAAAAGATAGAGCTTCATAAAAGGCACAAATGTGCTTATATTTGCGTATATTAATGCATGCTGACCATGTTGAGCCAGAAGAAGGCTTTACTATATATCACTTCTAATTTTAAATGCGTTCTTTCTGGGCTCTTTATTATTCTTTTGTTGCCTTTCATCCTATGGGATGCAGCTGCCCTTGAACTTGGTACTGTTTTGATCATTCATGTGCAGCAGCCACATTGTCTGTAACATTTTAAAAATGAGGCTTCATGGTGTTATTTATGAAGTAATTTCACATAAATATTTGGACTTTGGTTCTTTCAGAATGTGGAGCTGGTTGCTGTATGAAGAAAAGCATAATTATAATTCACAGACTTTTTGCCTCAAGCCTAGGGGACAGATGCATATGATTAAGTTTGAAACTGGCCTGTTATTGTAATGTAGATGTTTTCAGGGTTGAGAGAATTAAAAAAAAAAAAAGGGGGGGGGGCAAAAAAAACCCAAAAAACCAGGCAAGCATGAATTTTTAAAAAAATAGACTGAGGGAATAGTTTTACAAGAGGCACTCAATCTTAGACTGCACAATTTTATTTTTCAGTGGAACCTCTCCATTAGCTTGCCTGAATGCAATGCTTCATACTAACACTCGTGTAGGTGATGGAACATTCTTCAAAATCCCTGGGAAATCAGGACTCTATGCTCTCAAAGTAAGTTTAAATTTTGTATATGGATTGTACATATAGCTATTAATCCATTTTATGAATGTCTCAATAGATATAAAGGTAAACAGATTAGATTCTTTGGAGAGGAAATGACCTGATTGTCCTTCTAACTGCTTTCAGATGTCTTTTAAAAGGATTTATAATGAAAGTAAACATTGAATGTTTTATCCTAGAAAGCATATACATGTTCTTGAATTTGGCACATGGTAGAAAAAACATATAGCTTAGTTAAAATGCTGCTTTTTCAGAGTTGTTCACAGTAAGGCCTTTGTTTTATGAACAGTGAGCTCAAGAGGATCGCTGACTTTCTAATTAAGTAATTGTACTAATGTTTGATTTTTGAATAGTGAAAAATTATTTGCAAGTCTAATATAAATCAGCTTCTAATTTAAAGGTTGCATCATTGCTTTTGGGAAGAAATATAATTATAGTGATAGAATCTTGTCTTTATGCTATTTATATTCCTTTTTATTTTTCTGTTTTGGTAAGAACATGATGTTTACTGTGGGTGGAAATTTTTTTCCTGTTGTACATGATGAAACTTAAAGGGGTTTCACAATAGAAGTGGAAGAATGTGAGGCAGAGATGAGAAAAAAGAAAGTGAGATTATCTGCTTGGCAGTCTAAATGTAGTCAACTAAAATTTTGGGCTGGGGGAAGGATCTTTTGTAATTTATGACAGATGTATTTGATGTAAGGGTATAAAAATATAAAAGCATATAGATTTGTTTGCTCCTGCTAACTAAAAATCCTGTACCTTAAATTGAATTAATAGTGTTCAGAAGCTGTCTTTCCTAATTTGCTAGAACAAATGCTGTTGTTTTTCTTTAAATCGGGAGATATTCTTGGCATAATTCCAGGAATTAACAATCACTCCCATGCTTGTGAGCTCCAGGTTGCTTCAGCTATTTGAATTCAGGAAACAGGCAAAGGCAGAAAAGAAACATTAAAGGATTTGTGTTTTCCTGCAGTGTTGTAGACACTCAACTGGAAAACCAGGATTTTTAACAGCTATACAAGTCTGTTTCTGNTAGATGGCACTGAAATGGCTGAGACAAACAATAATAATGGAGAAGAAAATGGTGGTAGGTGATTTAATCTCACTATTAGAGGGCATATTTTGGGAAAATAAAAAGTATTGTTTTCTTCAATAAGATTCAACCAGAATTTTCGTGGTGTGATTTCTAAGCAGTATAAATAATATTTTGTATTCAATGGAACTATTTTGAGTGACTCCCTTTCTTTTTGGCCTTATGAAGGAATCAGGAACACTAAGCGTCTTTATTTGACTTAGGGTTTCAAAAGACAAAGAAAGAATAGTGCTGTTGGGTGTGTTTTCAGTAAGTAATTTTTTGGCTTACAGTTGTTTTGTTTAGGGCCCAGAGCTAAAGAATAATATGCCTTTACGAGGCTTCAGACTTGGCAGTTGTCAGATTCAGACATTTCATTGATTTCAGTGTGGACATGCGGGGTTGGTCCCTCAGTAGAGTTCTGGGCAGAGGACAAAGGTTTGTATTTTTTTCTTTCAGCCAGAGATACTCCTGTGTGCCATTCTGACATAAAGACATGTTGAAGTATCAAATATTGTGCTTTTTTA
This sequence comes from Erpornis zantholeuca, assembly GCA_013400515.1. Taxonomy (NCBI): domain Eukaryota; kingdom Metazoa; phylum Chordata; class Aves; order Passeriformes; family Timaliidae; genus Erpornis; species Erpornis zantholeuca. The sequence goes on from VZTN01006409.1 coordinate 30,377, forward strand.
TTTCTCTAAGATAATGGCAAACTGAAACATTGAAATAATTTATAAATTGCAAGCTTAGATTTTTTTTTTCCTTTTTGAGAGTTAATAGTTGGTCATAAAGAGAGCATCAGTTACCTAAAATTACTTGCAAGTAACAGAAGTGAGTATTATTCTTACTGCAACTATATATTCATGTAATGATTATAAAGTGAATGCTTTAAAATAAAAACAAAAACATCCCACTGTCCAGNTGTGACTTTTTTGGTTTTAAAAAGAGCATATTATGACTTCACAAAACAGCATTCTTGCTTTTGGTCTGCAAGTTTTTTCATGAAAGTCTTTTTTATGGCTCCCTCCCAAGTAACTCACAAACATATTTTATTTNCACTGTCCAGAACTTCAGAAAAAAAACCTTCCTTGATCACTTTTCTTCTGCCCCATCATAACCTGTCCCACTGCTGGACTGCAGCCTGCTGTTTTGGCTTGCTTGGTATATGGTGAGGCGGTGTCCTCAACTAGGTTTACAACCAGGACATGAAAAGGCTCAGCTCATGTTGTTCTGCTACAGGCTTCCTTTTGTAACTTGAGCAACTAACTCAGCTCCCAGGCTGCACCTTTACAGGACTGATACTGCAATTTCAGTATTGCTCTCCAGCAGCACTGAAAAATCATAAAGTGTTCAGTGATAGGAGTAACAGAGCTATCCAAGACACATTGTTGTAGGTCTGTCTAGGACTGAAGTTTTGAAGCTCGGTGGAAGCAAAAGTCAAGAGTTATGAAATGTCTCTGCTCATTCATTTTCTTTGATATATTATGTCCATAAGTTAACAAACTCTGTATGTGCAGTGGTTTGATGCTTACGTAGTGTATGCTACATGTGTAAGTGAACTTGCATGCTTGCTGTTCTTTAACAATTCCTGTTTGATACTCAGAAAATTTGTTGATGCACGATTCCTCAAATTGCAGGAAGAATACAGCAGTAAAAAGCAGTGTAAATACAGTTACAAATACAAAGCAAAAGTTTATGTTACTTGTTATAAACAAATAAAAATCATGACCAAAAAATGGGCAATTATTTAGGAATGTTAGGATGTAAATAGGATATTGTA
>VZTN01006410.1:0-83679 GCA_013400515.1 Erpornis zantholeuca
TTTCCAGATATAATATTGCCGTGCTTAATTTGTGCTTAATTTTTCGTAAGAAAATCTATTAAAAAGAGTCCTTCCCGGCTCCTTCTTATAGTGGAATAGGACAGATGCCTCTAGTCTGATTTAAATTCAGCACCTTATTTTGATGGCAGAGACAAGCATGAACCCCTTTGAGATTTTCCCACCATCAGGAGAGGTGTGCAAAGACCTGGATGTCAACACCAATTCACAGGGTGTGCCAGCTCAAGGTGGTAACAACTGAAATGTGACCTTTCACCAGACTACTTTAGAAGCCTGCAGAGACCCAAATGCGTCCTGCCTGGAAAAATAACTACTACAAAGCTGCATCCCATGAGAACGTATTTGCACTCTGCATCTTCCTTGGGAATAACAGAATGTGTGCACAAACTTGTACAGAACTCGTTATTACAATTTTTACCTTATTAAAAAAAGAAAATCTATTGAGCACAGATTTAGGCAAGAAAAAGATGGAGGAAGTTCAGCAAAGGTGTCTCCCTATCTAGAGCTGAACAACAAAGCTGTACCGAGTGCTTTGAAGGAAGGGTATGCAGAGGACAATACCATATGCCCACAGTTGCCTTTTTCAGCACTCTCCTCTTAAGTCTGACAGTGCAGGCCAAGAAGGCATTATGCAGAGCTTGACCTGGGGGCTCTTGTTTGCCAAAGCATCCACAGTTCCTGTGGAGTACCGTGCAATTCCTTACCAGGCATTTAGCACATACAACTGCTGCTGCCAGGTTTGGAACATTAAGAATAATTCATTGCATTCCTTCCACATTCTCCCCACTTTCTTGATGTTACATGCATTTCAAAGATCCCCTCCTGACATTTACCTGCTAGTACTGCATAAGAACACTGCTGTGATCTACTGTCAAAAGCATTTCTGAGCAGACAGGGCCAACATAAAATGTAGCAGGTTCCATCTAAGGGTATCACACCTTCAAAGAAACACTGCTCTTTTGTTCAACAGTTCACAATGTCATCAGGAAATTAACAGCTTGAGAAGCCTTTCCTGCAAGCAACATTTCTGACCTTGGTTTAAGTCAGTAAGTTTTAGTCAACTGAGAGCAGACCTGTGCCCAACATCCTACTGGTGCTGGAGCATGGATTCCCACCCTTCCCTGGGCTCTGTCAGGACTGCTGCACCCTGTGAGGCTACCCCTGCAAGCACCAGAACTCACTCCACTCCCAAAGGAAACCACTCACTGCCACAAGGTTTCCCCATCCTCTCCTTGCCACCAGCTACACCTGACCATCACATTTCCCTTGTAGAGAAACCCAAGCTGTCACTCACCCACAGGTCAAGTTACTCCAGGCTGGCCAAAGCTCCTTGACACCTCACAGCTTACTCACTGCCTGCTCCCCTTGTTCTAACCTCTTTCCCACCTGCACCCCTTCAGCAGGGCCTGTCTGACTCTGTGGGGCAGGTGAGCATGGCTTCTCTCCTCAGCTGGCCTCCATCATGGTAATTCCTCCCACACATGGAAATTCCTGCAGCCCTGGCTGTTGCTGTTGGATGAGCTGCTGTGGCTGCTCTGCACATTTGCAGATGCTGCATGATCAAGTACGGAATCCTGCTGTACCTTCCTGCTTCTTCAGAAGATAAAATGTTGCAGCATAAAGTATAAATAACATTTATCCTATTTAAGATGTGACAGATCTCCTATGCTATGCTATTTTATCTAAAATGAATTTGCAGATGATGATATATATTTTCTGCTGACCCTGAATGTTTTATCATTAAAATCCTAGCACTTTTGTTACAATGCCTTCATAATATATTAATATGACTATCTCAGCTTCTAGAAAACTAAAATATACCTTTTATATGCTGTAATTTTTTCTTGGGTATTAAAAAAAAAAAATTACAGCTATATCAGATTATTAGCATTGAAAATGAGCCAGAGTCCCTAAAGCACAACTTAAAAATATCTGAAAGTCTCTGTCCTTTTGGAGATGTTTGGTTCTCAGATAATAACTTGCTTCCAGGTTTGCAGAGAAAGTTAAGAGGTCTTCCCACTTGCTCCACGGCTGCTCTCATAAGCTGCAGCCCAGCAGGAGAGCATGCCCTGGGGTGACAGGCATCGCTGCAGCTGTCAGCTGTGAGAATTAGTAAGCCCAAGCAGTGATCTGACCCGTAAAGTTGCAGGAGATGGTGTTTTGTTTCCAACTAAGCTCAGGTCCTTTGGTGAAATACCCCAAGGTGACAACAAAAGCCAAATAATCTGTCATGTTCTTTAATGGACTAAGTCCAGCGTCTGCATTTTGTTAGAATATATGGAATATTGCCAAAATACATTACTAATAAACCTGAGGGTTGTTTTTCCTGTACTAGTCTCTTGTAACCCTTCAGCTCCCCAGGTGCTGAACAGTGCTCTGTGGGCTGTGGTCCTTTGCTCAGCATAATTTCAGCCCTTTTCCCTCCTGCCAGAGCTCCACTGTTGCCCACTCACCTTTAGGTTCAACTGAACTGCAGGAGTTGATGTCTAGTCCATGACTGTGTTGGGATGGGCTGGGTGCCAGTGAAATGCAGCCTGTGGGCTGTCCTTGGACAACCTCCCCCTTGTTCTGAGCCTGCAGGACCTAAGGGGAAACTGCCTGGGCCCTTTCAGAGGTGCTCAGACACAGTTGCAACTGTGGCAGTGTCTGCACCATTTTGTTGCCCTTTACCCAATATTAGCATTCCTTCTGTCACTAATATTGACATTTTGGTGTGTGAGATCAAGCCTATGAAGCCTTGGAAGTTGCTTTTGCATTATGGTAAGTGATGGGGAGCCCAAGTACAACTCACTTTTATTTACCCAGAACTGGCAGCTGGGAACAACAGGAGGCAATTTGTGCCTCAGGAATCCCAGCCCAGCACCACACGCTGATTTGCAGGGAGCCATGTCTGCCTAAAGAATCTAGTCTAATCAAGGACCAAGGCAAAGAGCGCAAGCTCCAGATGCTTGCAGAACTCATGCTCCCTCGAGCAATGCCTCTGCTCAGAGCCTTGCAAACCCAAGCTAACAGCACACAGCATTTCATTCTGAAGCTCAACAAAAAGACCAGCACAGAAAGCTGTTTGTGTGCTTTGGTTTTCTGCAGACAACAGAACTCTCCAATTTTTGAGATCCAAAATTAATGAATATACATAAAGAACTAGTAGCAGTAGTTTAAAAAACCCTCACTGAAGACTCAGGTCAAATTGTCTCTCTTAAGTGTAGGAAATCAGCAAACAATATTTTCCTGTCACTCAAATTACAGTAGTTGTGCAATTGATCCTGGGAAAGTTAGAAATGTGCTGAGATAACAAGTATCCACTTGCAATCATGGAATCACAGAATTAATTAGGTTGGAAAAGACCTCTGAGATCATCGAGTCCAACCATTGACCATGTCAACCAGACCATGGCACTGAGTGTCACATCCAGTTGTTTCTTGAACACCTCCAGGGATGGTGATTGCACCACTCCCTGGGCAGTCCATTTCAATGTTACAAAATGTTTCCATGAAAAAATTCTTCCTGACGTCCAACCTGAACATTCCCTGGTGCAGCTTGAGGCCATTTCATGTTGTCCTGTTGCTTGTTGACTGGGAGAAGAGGCTGGCCCCCATCAGGCCACAACCTCCTGTCAGGGAGTTCTAGAGAATGATAAGGTCCCCCCTGACCCCCTTTTCTTCAGGAGAAACACCCAGAGCTCCCTCAGCTGCCACTCACAGGACTTGTGCTCCCTCAGATGCTTCCCAGGTCCATTGCCCTTCTCTGGACTCACTCCAGCACCTCAACATCTTTCTGGCAGTGAGGGGCCCAGAACTGAACACAGCACTTGAGGGGTGGCACCAGTGCCCAGTACTGAGGGACAATCATGGCCCTGGTCCTGCTGGCTGATCCAACTGATCTAGGTCAGGATGCCATTGGCCTTCTTGGCCCCCTGGGCACAGCTGGCTCATGTTCAGCTGCTGTAGACCAATTGTTACATATGAACAATCAAACACCTTACCTTGATTCTAAGAGCCCAATCTGAAAACAGTTTTTCCACACTCAGCTTTCCTATATCCTGAGACCTCTGCTGCCCTCTTAAGTGGAAATTTATGGCACGCTGGATCAACTGTTTGCTGCTACAGCCACACTCTGCAGCAAAGAGGAAACCAATATCATGCTTGACTGACTGAAGGAATACCTTTTGAAGGTGGGGAAGATGAAGAGCCAGGAGATGGAATTCCCAGCTCTATTGTATACTGCAATATATTCTGAGGTGTTGGAATTGCATGCTATCAGTCAGTTCAGATTGATCCTGAGAGCTGGTTGCACCAGAAATCTGTGGTCATCGTTCTTATTTCTGCCATGGAAACACAGGTCTTTAATTTCACTCTTGCATTTTATTAGCCACCAAGAAATATTCCATCATGGCTGAAAAGGTAAGAGCTGTTCCTCCATCTGTGGCCACAAAACCATAGTTTTTCATATGAATAAACCTGAGTTCTATAACACTTTGAAGATCCAGAAAGTTTGTAAAATTCTCTGCTTTTACTAATTTCACTGCTCCAAACGTTTGGATTCCAGGTTTATCCTATTGTGCCTTTATCAGTAGGAGAGTAGCTTCAAGACCAGATGGTCTTAAATTTCTGCTTCTAAATATTACAGAACTTGCACTGTCAGGAAACAAGGTTCTTCTGTCACTTGCCCATTTTATGCAGAGAACAGTCATTTATGTGACACATAAACTATGTCACTGCCCAGTTGAAAGAACTAACATAGTATTAATCTGGTTTCAGATCCATCCAACTGATGATAGGACAGCTCAGGTATTAAGCTGCCTTTTTGATTTCAATTAGCTACCTTTTATATGCCTGGAAAATAAAGTAATCAGCATAAAACTAATAAGGCAGAGAGTTCTGTAAAAGTGGCAAATGAGTTATTGCAATTGCTTTAGGCAGTGTAACCTACTTCTGCATAGTCACAGATGGGGAACGTTTACTCATTGCCTGAATTTTATATGTGCAGAAAGAAAAGCAAGACAAGAAAGCAATCCTGCTTCCCCTACAAACTCAGCTTTTCCTTCTCCTTGCTGTTCTCTCACCCCCATCCCTTGCCTCCCCAGCAGCCAAAAAATCAAATAAATTTCTTTTAAAGGCAAGGGATGAAATGGGAATATACTGTAAAGTGAAAGAGAAGGTAAGATGAAGGAGGAGGTTATTAACTAAAATTATATCGCAGCTTAGGGGATAAGATTATATCTAAAGACATAATGAATTTCAGAAACCCAAAATTCAGCTGTTTTAAATTGTATTTCTTATATTTGATTGATCAGGCAAATGTGTTACTTTGGAGATAAGGCAAAAGTTATCACACTGAGAGATGGTTTCTGGTCACACTGTCATCTGGTTAAAAATATGCAGCACCCAAGGGCTCTGCTTGTTTATTAAAAGCATCTGTTTTATTTTCAGAAAACAAATTAAAAATCATTGCTCCAAAATGGGTGTGACAGAGCTGGAAAGACAGAGTTAATTTAAGTCTGTGACATTACAGGGACCCTGACTCTTCTCCTTCCTGCATACGATTGTCGGTCACACCAGAGTCCTGCTAATTCCAGCTTAACTCCTGTACTGCCCAAGAGGCACTGACTGGAGTGTGTCAGTGTGTGGTTCACATGTGAGGGTTTAACTCCTGCTGAGGAGCCTGATCTCGCTGTGGAAGTGGTAAAAACCAGCCCAAAGCAGTGGAGGATGGGTGGGTAGAAGCTCCTCTGGGTGTGCCTGAGATGGGCCCACTGCCCCAAAGCAGGGTTGTGTGCAGTGGGGATGACATAATCTCTAACATCTGGCCTGATGTCGCAAGTCTGATGCTGTGGCTTCAGCAGAGGCTGAAGCCCCACCTGGAGCACCCTGAGCAAGATGGCACTCGTGCACTTGCTGCTTGGGTGAGTGTGTTTGCTGCACCCTGGGAACTCAGGCCATGCTGTACAGGACCCACATGCACATACTCCAGGAGGGCATTGCACAGGACAGGGATTTGAAGCAGCAGAGTTGCTGCAGCTCTAGCATGGGGGTCACCAGGGAAATCCCAGGCTGAGGCACACTAACCTGCATAAACTGCTTCCTGGGCTTGGGCAAGGCCCCTCGGCAAGGAAAAACCCCTGCTCAGGCCTTATCTCTGTGGTGCCAAGTAGTAAGAGGCAATGGGGAGAAACTGATGCACAGGAAGTTCTACCTGAACACCAGAAAAATCTACTTTACTGAGCACTGAGCACTGGAACAGATTGATCAGAGAGGGTGTGGAGTCTCCGTCACTGGAGATATTCGAGAACCATCTGGACACATTGCCGCGCCATGTGCTCTGGGACAACCCTGCTTGAGCAAGGAGTTTGGACCAGATGATCCACTGTTGTCCCTTCCTGACCCATTCTGTGATTCTGTCTTTGCTTGAACTGACAGAGGGGAGAGAGCCCTTATGCTGGGCAATTGCAGCTCCATAATTCCGCTGTTTTTTAGATCCCAGTATGCCAAATGCAGAGGGAAGGATGGAGAAGCACCTGTCTTCAGATGTGTTTCATCTCACCTGCCACTCACAGAATCTGAAGACAGAATACTGTGAAAAGAGTATTTGAGGACTGAGTTGACTTTCTTTTCAGCTGCTGCTTTTAATGTTTTACTGCCTGCTTTTAATGTTTGCAAAGCTTTTGGCTATAAAAGATGTATATGGCTGAGAGGTTTCTCTTGGTCTGTAGTCACTGCCACAAAGGAATTCCTCTAGGCTCCTTTGCCTTCCTTCCTTAGCTCCTCAGAGACCTCTGCTGCTGTCCCTGGCAGCAGACCAAGGGGAAACAGCTTCAGTTAAAGCTCCCCTTGTAGCAACAAAACACCATTGATCAACCACATCTGTCAGTGCCAACAACTGTTTGAAGCTGGCACTCTTTTAATGCCTAGCTTCTCTCTGTATTTAAGGTTCAGGTATGCAGTGTAAAGAACCTCCTCGGAGAGTTATTTTTGTTATTTCATCCTATTGAAAAGAAAACCTGTGGCAGCTGACCAACCCTGAAAACATCAGTTCAGATCCATCTCACGCCAGGCATGGGAGGTCCTACTTCTACCCTCCAGTGAGCTGCCACTGGCAGGTGCAGAGCATTGGGAACTCCAGCTTGGAGACATCCAGGCTGGGATTAGAGGCCCTAGGTTGTCCTCAGCTGCATTGGTACTTATTGAGGGCAGTCCCTTTAAGTAAACCAGAGGTATTTTGTATTTATACCTAGGTACTTACTGGGCTGTTGCATTGAAAGATCCTAATCTTGCTTTCACCCCAGTGAGATATTGATTTTAGGAAAATACTCTATGTTTCATTTCTCAGGGTTGCATCACAACTTAATGGATCATACACTTAGGGATACACTTCCATTAATTTCTAGCTTACATTCTCACTCTTTCACAACACCAAATGTCAGTGGCTTTAGCCTTTTCAATATAATTTCCTCTGAGAGCACACAAGGAAAAAAGAAGGCAAAAAATAAGCTTTTATTTAAATAACACCATCCACATATTACCTTTGAGCATGGAGGAAGAGTTATATAAAGGCCCTTCCACTTACCTTTTCATTGAGCAGGCAAAAAAGCCCAGTTATTCCTCAATGATTGACTTTTGTTGGTTTAGTGTGGCCCTTATTCCCTTCTTGTTCACACATTTAGCAAGCATGAAGGTTTGCTGTAGTTGACATCAGTGGAATTTTATCAGCAGAAAAGCACACAAAAATATAAGTACTACTGACAGAAGAGGCAGTATCTGAAAGCAAAAATATGCATTTGCTGTTACTGAAATGAAAGAAATTAAACTGATACTTGTCTATTTGCAGCTATATTCCTTTGAAGCATTGCAAAACCCCGTGAAAATCTAGATGTTAGAGACTGCATAATCACTTAGAAAGTTAATGTACATAAACATACATAAAATGATAGTTTGCTTTTTTCCTGCACAGCCCTTTTACTGTATTACTGTATAAATCAGACCTACTTTATTTTCACTTGCTTAGCTTTGTACTCTTTTTAAAGCATCTCAATGAATGAATACATATTTCTAGATCCTTACAGCTTTAAACCCCAAATTTATTACTGTATTTTCACAGCATAAAAGGCCTTCCAGACATTTTTCTATGAAACATATTACTGGAGATAGGACTGGGGGATTTAATGGCTCCAAATATGATTTCCAACCTGGGAGGTGCGTGACAAATCTGAGTGCAAAATGTTATGTCACAGAAGAGTAGAGAGGCTCAACAGGAGAACTGGAAGCTCCCCAGCCCTGTCCTGTTGTGGTGGCAGCTGGGATAATGATGGACACAGTTCCCTGAAGACTGTAATATTTCCTTTCTTGCTTCTGCTGGTACCCAAGAGCATATGGCCATGGTTGTATGGATGAGACAGCTACAAGCCATAGCTGTGCAGAAACCAGGGGAAAAATCACCCTGATCACTGGAAGCATATGGATGCAGTGAGGCTTGAAAGGTGGGCTACAGCCTGCTCTGCTGGCAGTGCGTCCCTGTGTGCCTCAGAAAGGGTGATCCTGCAACACAGGGATGGAAAATGATGTCTCTCCCGTGCCAAATGCAGTGCTGGTTTAGAGAGAGCAGGACAAACCAGACAGGGAGGTAGGGGAAGTGCTGCCTCAGAATTATGCTCTGAGTTTAGCCATCTCACAGGAGAAAAAACACAGGCAGGTTAGAGAAATGTTACAGGGCAGAGAAGAGACATATGCTTACCAATTTTTTCTTCTAATTGATCAGGGATCTGGTAGATAGCAAAGCCCTGGTTGTCTGTGCTGGATGTTTTACACTCAGAGAGATGTTTTGCAGGCACACAGTGTCTCTTGTTGCATCGATGCCTTTGGATCTAGTCACATAGGACTGACTCTGGATGTTCAGTAGGGGAAGAAGTATCACCTCCCTCCATGTAAGACAGTCAGCCTGATAGGTTTTTCTTGCTGCTTCTTACATCAGTCATGGTTTTCTCTGTTGGCCCCCATTTTATTACTTAAAAGCCCTGTACATGCACATTCTGTCCTCAGGGACCACAGAGCTTATAAGCATGAATAGTGCTGGGGAGTAGGGACCAAAAGTGGTCAGTCCTACTTCCAAAAGGGGACTTCAGTGAGAAGATGTGTCACAGTGCTCCTTGCCAATGGCACAATGGCTCTGCCTGTAATGTAGATGTCTGTCTAATGGGCACTGAGCTAAGACCAACAAAATACAACTCATGCAGGCCACTGAACAGTTTCTGATGTTAATGACTTTTGATTACCACTGGCCCAAGCTGCATCTGTATTTTATTAACACTGTGTACAGAGTGAGTAGAATTCCAGGTGGAGTACAAAGTACCTTTTCTCTTGTTTTGCCCGTAATTGCAAAAGCTGAAATTGTACTTGTAGCTGTTTTATGATTGACCTTAAACAGTGCATTTGCTATAGTGGAACATCACAATTTCTAGGGAGTGGAAAGATCACACAGAACTGGTCGATGATCTCTATGATGCAAATAAAAATAGTGCCATGAGTGTCCAAATAAATATTTCTTTCCATTTTGTCTTTTCATTTTTATTGCTTCCCCAGGTCACTTGAAATGAAATTGTCCTTCTCAGGTCAAGCTATGGCTGCTTTGCAGACAGCAAAAAAGATAGTGCTTTAGATCATTAGAGCCCTGGAGATGTTACAGCAATCCAAATGATTTGCATTTCTGAAGGAAAGGCTTTTATTTCTGAACTGTTCACCTCTTATTGATCTAAAAATGTACCTTTTTTTCCTCATGAAAATGCCTGTCCTCAGAATTGAAAAAAAAAGACATATTCCTAGCCTTGACATGCCACCTCTCCATCAGCTCCCTGAGGAGCTGTTCACTGCACTTTCAGTGCAAGTGATGGTGATGGAGGAAATGAGCACTTTGGGCAGTGGAGCTGCACTGGGACTCAGTGGATAAAGTGGAGGGAAAGGAGGTGGAAAACTCAGCCCTGGCTCAGGGACCAGATAGGCCACTTCATCTCAGGGGAAGGGGGCTGCTCCTGCTCTGGCAGCCACGGGGCCCAGGCGCTTTTTATGAACTGCCTGCTGGCAGGCAAAGCTGCGCAGCCTTGGTAGAGTTTGAGTCTGAAGTGGATGTTTAGACGAGGCTCTCTCATGTCCCCATCAGATGGGAGATGTGACACCCCCAGACCTTGACTCAGCCTCCTCCTTTGGCGGGGCTGACACAGTGTCACCTCGGGACGTGATGGGGACAGAGCAATTCTCAGACTGTGAACAAGAACCGCAGGTATCAGACTGGTGGCACCTGTAGGGGCTACGCCTCCACTGCATTTTCTTGCCTGAGTCATCTGTGCACCACGTTTTGCTCTCCTGCTAGGCTCCCTTTTGTCCAAGAGGGATCCTTGCTGCTGGGAAGAGGGTGGCTGAAGCTGGATGCTGCCTTTGAGAAGGCTTCCCTTCCCTGGCTCTTATGTTCAGCCCTCGTGGTGGCTGTCACTGGTGCTGCCAAGAGAGGCTGCGGCCATGCCCTGGGAAGTGCTGGCCTGTGGAGTTGAACTCAGGCTCAGAAGAAAAATGAGGATGCATGAAAATAGTATATGGCAAAAGTTAATGGAAAAGAATGCCTCATTGCTCACAGAGAGGTTATTACATTTTTAAGGCATTTATGAACAAATAAAATGCATCTACAACTGGAGAAAGAGCTTACCCTGCACCTACCATGTTCCCCTCCCCATCTTCCAGCAATCCTCTCACTTATTAGCATTTCAACACTTCTTTTCTTTGAAGTACAAACTGTATTTTACCAATATTATTTCCAGTCATGCTGTGGAAATGAAACTTATGAGTGTTGATTTCTCAGATCTCCTCAGAGTCTTTGAAATTTGCATTAGATTATTCTAATCACTTAGCCTCGTTGTATATATTTACACAAGTACTTTTGATGTTTAAACAGATCAGTCTGCGATGAGATGTACAGGGGGATATATACCCCAAAGAAAAGGAATTTTTTCCCAGACCACATCTTCAGCTAGATGTTTTCAGATAAAACAGTGGGTCAGTGCCTTTGGGACCTGAGGGAATGACTGCAAGACTGGGAAGAATGAGGATTGGCTCTGCCTTCAGCAGCAAACAGCAGAGATGGAGTGGGGCTGGGTTCCTGTAAGTCAGAGAAAGGTGGTGAGGACTCATCCTCTCGCATCCTTTATCACCAATGTAACCTGTGCTCCTGGCCATCTGACAGAAGAGATTGTCCAGCCTGAACCCATGATGAATGAACCCATGATGAATGAACCCATACCTACAGACACAAGGTTCTGGGGACTGAGCAGAAGGAGCAGCTGCCAAATCCCAGCTCCACTGAATTCAGGGGGAATAGTAAAATGTTGTTTTTGGGGACAGCAAAAAGCCTGGAACTGTGGTGCAGTTGTGGTAGTTCTGACCATGGCATCCAGGCAAGTCCTGCAGGACCTGTGCTCCTGTGGGCAGAAGGTAGGGGATCTGGGGAGCACTGCAGACATATGTTCAAGTTAATTAATTTGGTTTTGGGGCTGGCTCTGTGAGATTCAGAATGAGAGGCAACAGGAACAGCCTTTACACAGCAGATGTGACCAGGAAAAAGTGGTGGAGCAGGCCAGACAAAGGAGAAACAGATCTCTTGAGGGTTGAAGTAGATAATCTTCCTGGAAGATGCAGGATATTGCCAGCCATCTCACATGAAGTTTAGCTTCACAAAGACTGGGGATCATATTTCTATTTGCAATCCTTAAGGTATTGTAAAGAAAGGATATTCTGGATTATGATGTTAACTTTATTTACAGTGGAATCTGGAGAAAATCATCCATTATAATCCCTGTATGGCCATTCACTGAAGAGTTGGACTTGACGATCCTTGTGGGTTCCTTCCAATTGAGAACATTCTGTGGTTTTTTGATTTTGTGATTATCCAACATATTACCCTAAAGACTGTACAACCAATGACAAACTATTTCAACAGTTTTGATTCTGTAACTTGAGATGGTGAAGTTTGTGGATATATACCTTAAAAAATAAGAGGAGCCTGGTCCAAAAATATAAACTCTTCCACTTCCATAAACTCAGTGATGGATGAGAGCAGACTTTCTCACTCACACACTGAAACAGATCTATCCACTTAGACATGAAAATAACATTTTGAAAAAATCTAACATTTTAATTGTCACCAGTGAAGACAGCTTTCTCCAAAAGCAGAAAAGATCTTTTAGCTCTCCTAAGCTTGTAAACCATGTAGAGTAAAGTAAAAAAATACAGAACAAAATTAAAATGTTCTGCTTTAGGAGGACTCAGAGATCTAAAGAGGTTTCAGAGATAACGTTTTCTACTTCATAACCTTTTCATAAGCAAAAATTTCTAGAAGCAGTGCCCCCTGCCTTCCTAGGACTACCTAAAACAGGGCAGCCAAGCCTGGGCTGGAAGAGGAATGAGCTCATTGCTAGTGCTGGATGGGCAATCACAAAACTCCTACTTGTCCTCTGAGGATGCAGCAGAAGGAACACCTCAGGGCTTTCATTCTGGCTGATTTATTTCGTCCTTCTTCCTAACTCGCAAGTTACATGCCTTGCTGCACTAGTAGAGATACTGTGACTCAAGTGATACAGTCAGGAGAGAGAGAGGCTAATGGCCATTTCTCACCTTAAAGAACAGGAATTTGTGAAGCAATCAGAAACACCATGAAATTCATAACTTTTCTCCCCCACAAAAGTATGTTAGCACACACAGCAATACAGGAAACTGATTTCAACAGGGCCATTTTGACTTATGCCCCAGGTACTGCTTCAGCTCCACATCTGTAGAGGGAGAAATGCATTTTGGTGCCTATCCAGCATTAGTAGAACCTCCCAAGATGGGCAGGCTCATAACCTATTAAGCTTTGAGATCTAGTTCTATTTTTGGAAGCAAATTCTTTAAACAAATATCTGTGACTAGGGATGAAAGATGTAATGAAAGGACAAGTGCTATGAAACAGCTTCTGAAGTTAGTTTTGCTCAAGCTGTGCATTTCTAATGAGGGCACAGATAATGCCTATGCTAAGGAAGAGTGAACGGAATGGTTTTCTTGTGAAGTTTCCAAAAGTGTTTGTACTTTTTCCTTAAATAACCCAAAGTGATGGGAAAACACCTCTCTTCTCTTAAAAAGAAACATATCCAAAGTCCATATATCAGCATGCTACCTCACAGAGGATTTTTCAGTCTAGAATAAAAAAAAAGGATGTTTTTTCTAATGGCTGCCAACATATTTGTGTGTCTGCCAAGTGTTTTGCATCTGGCAGTCAAATGCTGCTGGTGAGAACTATCCATTCCTCCAAGGACTTGACACTGCAGCCGATTTGTATCCCAAGTGACTATAAAAGGAAGTGACTGCAGCCATTACTTTGTTAGATTTAGTCAAAACATTCCCAGAGGAGGCAGGAGAGCATGCTGGGAATTGTCTGATGGGTGTGCTGGGAGAATAATTATATGGCCAGCAGTTTGTTAGCATCACCTTTCGTGGCAGTTTCGTAGTGGGTTTCGTGTCATCTGAGCACTCAGCTTTTTGAACTCAAGAATCTTTACTGCCATTGTCTCTTTAGCTAATTCCCAGATTATGCAGTCTTGAATGTGCATTTCAGGGCTGCTTCTGTATTACAGGAGGCATTAGAAAACTAAAATATATTTTTCAATATTTCCATCCTTACTTGTGATGAAATTTTCTGCATGGTAGCTGTGATTGAATTACAAAGAATTCCCTGTTCTGATTGCAATGCTTACACAGACATTAGGCCCATTTGTGTTTTAATCCTGCTTCTTTGAGCAGGATGAATATCAAAATTTTCATTACCTTTTTTGTTGTCATTTTTTTTGTTTTGGATTTATTTTTTTTTAACTGCATAAAAAGCTTGAAAAGCTTTTCAAGAGCAACTTAGGTATCTGGGAAGCAAAGTTCTATTAGAATATTAATATGACTCAGCATCTTTTGAAAAAATAAATGGATATGAGCCCCTGGAAGAGAGCATGTGAAAGTATTACCAAAATATCAATTCTGAGTTGACAGGAAAATTGAAAGCTGTGAAAGGAGCCAAGTTAGAAGCTGCACTTATCAACTGACAACAAGGGGTCCATCATAGCTATGAGTGCCTTTTATAGAGCAGCCAGGCAATTAAAAACCAGCAGTAACAGCAAACCCAATTCAGCAAAACATCCTGCTGAGAGCAGTCTGTCTGGTCCCGTCCCAGCTGCTGTTCCTGATAAAATAGACCAGCCTCAGGATATCCCAAGCCACTCCTAGACTCTGGTTTTCTCTGGTGGGTGTAGCACAGGGCCTCCCAGCTCTGGATTATGAATGCAGATACACAGCCATGTGTCTCTAGATTTAAATACATCAAGGTGAATACAAAGGAAGGAGGAAAAAAGGAAGTAAAGGAGGTGAAAATTACCACATCAGAGGCTTTTTCTCCTGTATATGGATAAAAATGTATTGCTTGTGACTCCACTGAAATGAGAATCTGCTGTTAGAGAGTTTACTACAGTCTATCTTGTTTGTGCACTTGGGGACTTCAGAAGACTTTATTGGAATGGAGCTGGAAAAAAAATTGGATCATTGGCCAAAGCTTAAAAGACTCATTTTCTTGCTATGGAAAGATTATTAGCATTCTCACAAAGATGACTGAATTGAAACAAGAAACTTCTTTTAAAAGCAGAAATACCTTTGATGAGAATCCTGCACAAAGCACAATAAAGCATAAAAGGGCCTGTGGGATCCTATTTTCTCCTGTGTGTGCTTCCCAATTCCTCTCTTTGCTAATGGCTCACCTGGGATGTGTCTTCTTTCCAATAGCTGAACTTAGCATCTTAGGAGGACAGCAGGGATCCAAAGATTTCCTAAAACACATGATGGTGCTGTGACCTGTTTCTTGAAGGGGGAAATCACATCATATCTACTTCACCTTCTGCTCACTTGCACTGCAGAGATATAAGTTGACCCACCAGCCAGAAGCAGCCTCAGCAACCTGCTCCTGACAGAAGTTAGCACTGGAGAAAATTGCAAGAAATTACCTTACAGACAATGAAGAAATGATAGCTTTATACAGTGGAAGTTGCTTTTCTTCATTCCCTTCATTTGAAATTTGATTTAGCTCCGAAGCATGAGGATTTATACCCCTTTTAAGTGTTTTATAAATTAAGGCAATCCCTATCTTTCTGAATACTGAATGTCTGTCAGAGGTCAATTGTGCATTTTGTGATCCTTGCATGATTATTTTCTCTTATATTTTTTAATTCCTGACCTGTCGAGCGTCCTTTATTTTCCATTAAAAACCCATTCTAGCTCAGGCCTACATGATTTAAAAGTAAATTTCATTATCATTTTATCTAACTTACTTTATATTGAAGCATGATCACTGATAATTTACAGTGATTTTAATTTAAAAATCCCCACCCTAAGAACAACAAAAAACCCCTCTAAAATCTTCTTGTAAATAATAGCTAGCCATAGCAGGATTGCAAAGAAAGGTTTGGTGGTAGGAACAAGGATGAATAGCCTGGGAGGAATATAGAGAGATTATCTGAGCAGTCCAGTGAAGTTTCCACTAAGGGAAAAAGGAGAAATATAACCCCTTCCCTCCCTCCCTTCTCCATTTCCTCTGTGAAACCTGTCAATGCAGCCACACACCCTTAAGAGACTATTGCATTTCAGGAGTGGCCAAGTTGACTTCCTACAGCTCAGTCTTTCTATGTGCTGTGGAGACTCAGTAAGTTACAAAAAGGACATCAATAGGACTTGTTTCTGTCAGAAGGCACCAAAAACACTTGAACAGATTGCTTTATCATCTTTACTGTCTTGGGGACAACTTTTCACTTTCTAAATTCAAAGCTTTTTAATAAAAGAAGAAAAAATTGCAAGAGGATAATTTGCATCAATTTTTACTGCATATTTTTCCTAATATTGCCTGACTTATATTACAAATAGCCTTTCTTGGGCTCTAGGCAGAAGAGCTCATGAGCTCCTAATGCATCCCAGATCTTGTGAGCTTCACAAACTATTCATATCTACACACCACCTCCTGTCAACCAACTAAACATCACCACAAACATGCTAAAGAAAGGGAATTAAAGTTTAATTGTAGCACACAAAATCTGGGCTCACTAATACTCTGTTGTTCTGCAGCTGATTTCTTTTGCTGGTTTCTTTGTATTATATTTGTCTTGGTCTACTCAAGAGACAAAAGTCCCTTCATACATCAAAGCTGTTCTGAAGTGAATCCATGGAAACCTACATGGACATAGCACCTCCTGATCTGCAATTAGAGTTGGGTACAAAGCCTGGATTTATAGATCTGGAGGTTAAATTTATGTCAGCCCTTAAAAATGACAGTGTTTTAATAAAATGGGTGGATTCATGATGGGAAGTACAAAAAAGATCTGAGCTTGGGAATGGGGAGAAGCAGCTCAACCACAATAATTGCCAGTAAATGCACACCTCATCAGCAAGCAAAGTTATTGAGGTATTATTCCAAGCAGGATTATCTTACCCCAGTAGGTTTGCCTTTCCTTATCTGGGTTTGGAAAAGAGTTTCTAACTGTATTCTCATGCCCTGACACATCTAAATTTCCTCTGTGGGAACTTTAGGTCATATTGTGACTGAAAGGAATCCTCACATTATGAATTTGTCCAAACACAGGAATTATTTGTGTCACAGATTCCTCTCTTTCCCCCTTTTTCACTGAAACTTTTCACCCAGCTTTACAGTGTCTTGCAAGACTAAATCCTTATCATTTAAGGCACTGCAGGAAACTAAGTGATGCATTAGCAGCTCACATGTCCCATTCACTTCTTGGCATTCACCTTGTACTAAGAGGGAAAATGATGTTGTATCCAGAGGAGCAATAGGTTTGTTGGTTTTATTTCAATATAAAACAATTCATTTTAAAACAGTCATAAATTTACACATTATCTTTCTGAGCATTAAATGGAGTTATTTGCTTTGACTGCACGAAGGCACAAATGGTCTTGTTGGCTATGCACTTAAACCCCTCTGTGGCAGACAGTTTTTCTTGGCCACTACTTAACTATTGTACAGGTATAAGGTAACTTATGTCCTTTATTCTGTACCATAGCTTTTGCATTTTTATCAGCTGCAGCAGCTGTCATTTTATAAGACAGATTTGACACAACATGGAATCCGAGGTGTCTGTTTAAACCACTTCTGACTAAGTTGTTTTCCTATTTGTTCACTTGCACTCATCTTAAGAAAAGACACAGAACAATTTAAAGAGTGTATAGTTCCTTTCTCTGAACTGAAAACCAATAAGAAAACATTGGCTTCCAGTATGAACTGGTTTTCAGTATTGGATTTTCAATATGAAAATCCATTACAGAAATTATGAGTAGCCTGAGTCATCTGAAATAACACAATCTCTCAGAAATCATGTGTTGCTCAAGGAGAGTGAAAGTAACAGAAGCAGAAACTTGAGGTTTCTTTTAAGGAAAGTAAAACTTTGTTTTACTAAAATATGCCCCAGCCTCTGATTAAATAAGTGAGCAGATAATACCCTATTTGTTGAGTTATAACTTTCACAGCTCCACCCTTGATTGTTTCCTTACTTATTCTCACATCTACACTAGAGACATACACAGTCTTTCTCTAGATACTTCCAAGAGGTTTGAGGACATTTATTCTGACCTGCAATAATATGGAAAGAAATTGGTAACAAAGCCTAGCTGCAAAAATTAACTCTCTCGAGATGAAACACCCCATTTATCATCGTGGTCTGACAGTGATTTCCCAGGAGGTGAGAAAACTAGACCCTGTACATTGTCAGCTGCATGGTGCTTGGGGAGACCAACAGGACAGAGAGGCAAAGAAAAAGTGAGGGACACCCTTGCTTAATGCTCCCTTCTCTGCTACAAAGGGACTCGAGTCCACATGTTCTGTTATCCCTGACAGGCAAGTTTTTCCACTGAAAAACAAGAAAAATTAAATAGAGTGAAAGAGGTGAGAGTGAGAAATCAAGGACAGGAAAATTACCTTTTTTGCCTGGGGTTAGGGACTATACTATGACTGTTTCTACTAATATAAATATAACTAAATATAACTGCAAAAATGCAACAGGGAGAAGGAACAAGAGGTTCCCAGAAATTTACTTCTGGCAGGACGAGGAACAATATTTCCCTTGTTTTTCCTTCTGACTCAATCCAGACAGACAATGTTGTGAGGATGGTATAAGTAAGCTTGTGCTGCTGGTTCCCAGGCAGCATTTTTCACACATTTTGGTCTATAGGGTGCCCATATTCATAAGCATTCAAATGACCTAAAAATAAAAGAAGCAACAATTTCTTTAGGAAAATTCCTTTTACCCACAGCCAATGTCTGAATTCCAGTAAATCAAACCCATTCCACACTAGGCCACATTTCACTTTGACAGGCAGATTTTTTATTTTTCACTTTGGGAGATTGTTGGATTTTTTTTTCTCTTTTATGATCTTGGATGTTTTTTATTAGTAACTAAGGAGAAAACTTATAACAAAAGCATTATTCCTCTTCATTTCATTATGAATTAACTCTTGATTCTTTGAGAAATCTCCCAAGAGTTATTCTTCTATTCTTATGTAATGGGTTACACCATAAAGCTCTGATTGAGATTCTTATGTGATTAAAAACTACATTATATAAACAAAGAAACACACAACTTCATTTAAAATATTAATAATAAAATTTCATTATGGAAATTAATTCTTATAAGCATAAAAATCAGATTTTATTGCCATCTAATAAGGATTTGTGCAGACAAAAATTTGACATCATTCAGCAGTATTAAAGATGACATTTTCTTTCTTGCAAACACAATTTTGAAAACAATGCTGTAGAAATCACTGTCTCATCCAGGATAAAGCAACACACTGCATCCAGGGGAAAAAATACCATCCATGTAGCAAAGAGAAACATGTTTAGCCAAAGGTCAAATCCAAAGCAATAGGGTGGAAATATTCCCTGCTTACCAGCAGAAAGTAAGTTTAATTATTCCATGCCACTGCTCATGTCATTGGAGATAATGAGCCCAATGACAATTCAGTGGCAGCAAGTGGAAACTCATTCTTCCAAACAGAAAATTCAGAACAGATTAAAAAAATGCATATATTTAACAAAAAAGAAAAAAAATGCAGAGATATATTAACATTAAATCTTCCCATTTAATGATAAGATATTTACTATTTTCTTTGAGAAGTTACAATGCAGATAAAGTTGTTTCAGACTGAAAGTATTAGTAGATTTATTCTCAAGTCATAACCTTGCCACAAATCCTGCACCAGGAACTAAACTTTAACTCCACATCCTCTAGGTTGATACAAGGTGGGGTGGGACTGGATGTGCACATCCTGTGAGCACAGGACCATGGCCAAGTGCTACCATTCAGGTACAGACTCGTTCTGTAACAGCCACACAGGAAATAAAGAAAAAGGTGATTTCAGGTGAAGCGAACTGTGAAATAAGCTTTACAAAAAGCAATGTCTGCTTCAGGAGTGTTTGTTTTCAAAGTTTGTTTCAATATGCACACTGTTCATTATTGCCAATCACCCTGTACCAATTACTGCCTAGCCCAAACCCCTGCATATTTCTCTATAGGTACACACTATATCTATATCTATCTGTAATAGACCTGAAAAGAAGATATGCAGCAAGAGAATTTTGTGCTGTGATTAAAGCTGAAAACAGAACCATCAAATATGTTCTCTATTCTTTATTTCTGCTGTTTTCTCCACAGGAGTTCCTAAATACTTGGGACTGCATTACCTTCTTGCCTTTATATTAAACAGGAACATGCCCAGATACCACTTAGCAGACAATATTATTTCCATGGCTTTGATTCCTGATAGAGTCTACTTTTATTATTTTTTTTTGTGGAGTCTTTCCTGCATAATTTAGAAACATGACCTCCATGAAACATTTAGAAAGGAGCAAAAGAAAGTGTGCTTTCAAATGGAGTAGGTCCTTTTGAAAGGGAAACTAACCTGGAATATGTTGCTCACAAAAATTAAAGGCAGTGGTATAACGCCCTACACCCACAAAATTGGAAGACTTGTAGCATAAGAAAAGTTCTTAAATCTCCTACAGAATTGCACCACTAAGAAGATAAGAAACCCAGATTTTTTAATTTTTTTTCCTGATGGGAAAATAATAAAAAGAAAAGGTCAGGTATCAGAATGCAATATAAAAGCACTGGAAGCACACTTTAGGACCTTTAAATGGACAGCACATTTTTTCCAGCCTTCCTAAAAGAGAGTGCTGTAAAGGACACATTCTAAATTCCCCCAAAAATGAATTTCCACATGTCTGTGATATATGAGACAAGTCAAGATAGCATCATAATTGTGAGGCAGACAAACATTCTGTTCTCATAATGGAAAATTCCAATAGCCCGAGACTTTTTAATTAGAGCACTGAATCTCTGCTGTGGTACCAAGTTCCTTCTACCAGTGCACAGCTGATTTAGTGACTACCCAGGCCCTTCCTGCATTCTTTAAATCAAGGGTAAAGGAATTTTCAGGATTATTACTGAGATTTAATCTCTTTAAGGAAAGTAATGGCATTTTCTTCCTCCTCTTTTATAGAATATGGTTTTACAGGTAACTAAATTGAAGTATGATTTTTGGACACCTTTATGTTGAAGTGCTGCTGGCTGCTGTTGTTGCAAGCAGTGCAAGTGCTGTAGTGGGGCAAGAGATGCAGCTGCTCCATCCATGGAATTGCTGCACTGGTGATGACAAATGGGGAATTTTCTCCCACCCAAGGCACAGAACATGTACATCAGTGGCTGCCACGCGCTCAAGGAAAGGTTATGCTCAGACTTTTCCTGCGTAATCCCAAACCCAAATCTGTCTAAGAAAGATAAAAAGATTCTATAGTTATTTACTTGATTCATTATTCCCTTGCCAGTTAAGCAGCCAGAAACCACAAAACACTGGCCTATCTCCCCAGCATTTGCTCTATTAGCCTTACAGACTATGAGCCAGAGTGACCTTTTTCTCCCATTTCTGCTTGTGAAATGTTGCATTACCCCAGCTTGGGGCAAGCTGGGGAATGGTCAAAAGAATTTAAGAGGTTTTTATTGTAAAGAGTTTTTCTGTTTTGTTAAGTTCAAACTGTGTTTGTAACCTGGTTCTCTGTACCCCAGTTGCTATGGTTACCCTACCCCTGAGTTCTGTTTCTCCCCCTGGGTTCACCAAACCCATTCCCCCACATGCCAGGCGGAGACTCGTTGTTCCTCTCCACCCATTCCCCCACCCTTTGGGCAGAGAGTCTTTGTCAGTCTCCCCAGGGCACACCATTCCCTCTGGAAAGTTCCCTCTCACTCAATGTACCATTGGATCTTATCCCTTAACCCCTCCCTTGGTACTTCCCAGTTGGTTGTTACTGTCATTCCTCCCCAAATCCTCCCCTTAACCCTCTCCTTATTGGTCTCTGAGTTTTTCCTCCCCCTATATAAGAACCCACACACAGCTCTACGCTTTGTCTTTCACCTCTGGACCCAGCACCTCTTAATAAAGCTGTTGGTACCCAAGTGAGAGCACCCTCCTGCCTTCCCTGCCTCGGTGGATGTGCAGTGTCATCTCGTGGCAGCCTGCCACTTGAGAGGACACCACAAGGTCCTCTAACTGCAGCAGCAAACCACTGGGATGTCTGCAGTAGGATGTGGTGGGCCTTGGGCAGCCCTCTGCCAGCGTCAGTGAAACCTGAGGCACATTCTCATGGAGAAAACCAAATCCCTCAGCATCCTCTAAATGTAGGTTTTAAATTGCTTCAGTGATTGCCTTCTAACGGAACTATTTCTGAGAAGCTGGGGAAATCGTGGAGTCAGCAAGATCCCATTTTACTTCTCTAGATTTTTCTTCCAAGAAAGCTCAGGAGGAGGAGAGTGACTTATTATAGACTGAATTAGATTTTCATAAGGATGGTTATTTGGGGTATCTGCATCACAGTCTTGGCTATAGATACTTTCAGATTTTAGATGAAGCATTATAATTCCAGAAAACATGGATCTGACTTAACGTGAAGAAGCAAAGTAAAAATGTCTTGAATTCACACTTAGGGAAGAACAGGCTTTGTACAAATGTTTGCTTTTCTACATTGCCCTCTGTTAGCAGAGTGATGTATTGCTATCTACAGCCTAGCAAGGCAGCCTTATTTTCTCTGTGACCTGTTTTACACTTTGCACACCGCTTGCAATGCTATCATCTCAGTTTTGTTTTCCCTTAACTGGAAATAAAGCAGCCCATTTTTAGCTTAGAAGATCTGGAAGCAAAACATAAAGTCATGACTCGCATTTCTCAGTTCCTGCCTTCATTATTCTGAACCTCTGGCCAGCTGCAATTCACATACAAGATCTCTTTCTGCATCTTTCATGGAAGTAGGTAGGCAGGAAGAAGTGCTATCTGTGCACCAGCTGAGCATCATCTTTCTTCAGACACTGGAGAAATTGTGTGCTAATTCTCCCAGTGGACAGTATTGAACAAAAAACTGTGCTCCAGGAACTCCATGTTAATATTGAGGAGTTTGATAATAAGAGCTGGTCACAGATCAAAGCCATACTCTGCTGGGTTCTTGAACACATTTAATCTCTGCTTCACAACTTTTATAAAACACGTATCAACAGAGGGTGAGAACAAGAGGCAGCAGAGATGAGCAAGGTGGGCAGTATCATAGGATGTGGCCTGCTATCAGTACTCCTTCAGGCATCATCACTAAAGAAAATGTTTAAAGGGGGTTAAAACCATTTTATTCTCCTTTATAGATATAAAAAGTTTTGGATAGTTAGCACTAGGGTGCACTGCTACATCTGGCATTTGCAGTCTCTGGATGTTTTGTATGTTGAGAGGCTGTTCCCAGAAAAGCACATCACCTGGAGACATCACTTCAGGCATTGCCTGAAGAAGCTGTTCAAGGGACTACCATCAAAGGGGTCTGGACATCACCATGAAAAGTGAAAGGGCAGATGCATGGTGTGTAGAGATTAGAAAGTTGTCTGAAACTCTCTGAAAGTGACTGTTTCAAGAAAGAAAAGAAACTGCGAGCAGGGATCAGAAGAACAAATACTTTCCTCAGTTTGATTTAATTTACTGAATTTAATTTACTGAATTACCTACAAGAGAATAAAAAACTCTATGCAAGGCAGTATATAAAAGCAGTCTGGAATTATTTCAGATAGTTTCTCTGGATTTGTACCTCTTCTCTGCTAATTAGAGATTAATTAGTTGCTGTACCTTTCCTGAAGTCTGTGCATCTGTCTGAGCTGGTGGCATCATGCTCATGAAGATGTGACCTTTGGAGTTAGCACAGTGACATGACACTTTGGAATCATCAGCAGGGAACACAGCTGAAGTTCTTCATCCCTATTTTCCTGCAGAAGAGCATTCATACTAAGAAAGGGAGAAAGGCTGGAACTTGCCACTCGACTGGGTCCTACTGCCAGAGCACAGCAGGAATGGAGGCACATGGTACCACCACCATGTCCAGGCACTCGGTGTTCTCCAAAACACCTCTCTGGTGTTATGATGGCTGATGTTCATCAAATTTATGCAAAAATTTGGTGTAGCAGGTAAGACAAGATTGCCTCAAACACTGTAGTGCTTTTGAAAAAATGTAACCAAAAAGAGAAATTTAACCCATGTACTTTGGGAGTTACATGTTGCCTTTGTAGCTTTTGCTGCTTTTTACATGCAAGCCAGAGTGATACCCCATTTCCCATCAAGTAAGCCTGAACTAACAGAATTAACTGGGGGGGAAGGGGAGAGACCTTGTTGCAGTCTGCAACTGCTTCATGAGGGGAAGAGGAGGGGCAGGGATTGATCTCTGTGGCAACAGTGACAGGACCTGAGTGAATGGCCTGCAGTTGTGTCAGGGGAGGTTTAGGTTGTATAGTAGGAAAAGGTTGTTGTTCTGGTTTGAGACAAATTCAGAGGAGAATGCCCCCTGATGGGAAAGCAGGTTGTAGTTACTTAGGATGTAGATACACTATAAAGTCACTTCAAGACAGTTGTTCACCCTCGTGCACTGGAAGAGGCTCCCCAGGGAAGTGGTCACAGCACCAGGCCTGACAGAGTTCAAGGAGTGTTTGGACAACACTCTCAGGCACATGGTGGGATTCTTGGGGTGTCCTGTGCAGGGCCTGGGGTTGGACTTTGATGATCATTGTGGGTCCCTTCCAACCCAGGGTATTCTGTAATTCCATGACTCTAAATGAAAGGGCAGCCTGTTGTCAAAGTGTGCCTCTCTGTGTCTTTGGCAGCAGCCTGTGCTTGTGTCAGTGCAGAGACTGGAGAATCACAGCATCAGCTTTATTCGCCTTCCCCTTTGTATTGGTGGTGAAGACAAAAGAAACTTCAGCCCATGGCTTGAAGGCATGCCCTCCTATGTCAGGTTCATCTCCATAGCCCCATGTGTCAGATTGATGGAAAATGTTGAATATTTTTATAAATATTGTCATAACATAATAATTTAGATCCTCAGTCTCAAGAGCCTATAACAATAAGAGCAGCAAGGCTGTCTTGTACTATCTTGCTCCTTCCCCAGGTTAGTCTGGTAGCCACTGGGTTTCCACACCTATGCTTTCCACCAACAAAAATACCAGCACAACCTGGACAATTTCCTTTCTGCCTGAGAGTGAAAAATAATACAATTTTTTTTTTTTTTTTTCATTCATGGCTCAAAGTTGACTTTTGTTCTCATCTTGTTAAGGAAACAAACTACTAAACCAAATAAAAGCCAAATGGATCTTACCTTTCTTCCCTAGGACAACTCGAGTGTTGACTCCTCTCAGCACTGACTCCTCCAGAAGAGACATGGCTCCAGGTGCTTACAATGTCTCTGACTAATCAGCTCTCTCTGGCATGGCATGTGCTATCATCACTCCTGTTCTTTCAAACCAGAGGGGTTATTTCTGTTATCGTGGGTTACATATCACAAGCATGAATCTAACACGTTGTCTTGGGGTGACTTTATGATGTGTATCCCCAATTGCTTGCTGTATGCCCAGACATGAATCCTGTGCTTTTCTGTGCCTTTAAAACTGGGTGTGAGAGGGAGAGAAAAAAAGCCAGATGAACTTTTCAAAGTGGTGTTGGAGACAGAGATAGCTGCAGCTGTTGCAGAGCCGAGGCAAGCACCTTCCTGCTTTTCCTGGCTCTTGGCTCATTTTCTCGGAAGGAGAGTTAAACTCCTTTGCTTCCCTGGGACTTTGGCTTCTTCATTTGTGGAACTGTTCAGAACACCATAACATCAGAACCTCACTGGGAGACCTTACAGTGGCCCAGAGGGGCCCAGCTCTGGAGAGGAGAAAGCCACACCCACAAAAGACTCTGAAATCTACCCAGGTTCTCTCTGCAGTGAGAGGTTTTATTATTTAGCATTTTTTTTCTCTTGCCTGAATGTACTGTGTTTGTTAAATAAATAGGTTTTATTCCTTTTTCACTTTCCTACGAGGAATTTTTTTCCTGAACCTGGTGGGGGAGCGGCAGCTGAAACCTGCCCTGTATCAGAGGATATTTCCCTCCAATTTATCTCAAACAGAGACACACGTCTACATTTTATGCTAAAGAGAGATTGGAAAACTATACCTGGAAAATCCTCAGTAATGTGTGCTGTACAGCAAAACACTAGTCCTGTGCAGTATATTGAAATAGGCATTCACAGAATCACAGAATTGTTGGGTTTGGAAGGGACCTCTGGAGATCATCCAGTCCAACCCCCCTGCCAAGGCAAAGGCACCTACAGCAGGGGACACAGGAACACACCCAGGTAGGGTTGGAATGTATCCAGAGAAGGAGACTCCAAAACTTTCCTAGGCAGCCTCTTCCAGGGCTCTGCCACCCTCAATGTAAAGACATTTTTCCTCATGTTGAGGTGGAACGTCTCGTGTTTTAGTTTATGGCCTTTGCTCCTTGTCCTGTCACTGGGCATCACTGAAATGAGTCTGGCACCATCCTCTTGTCACCAGTTTTGAGATATTTATATGCATTAATGAGATCCCCTCTCAGTCTTCTCCAGACTAAGCAGACCCAGCTCCTGCAGTCCCTCCTCATAAGAGAGACGGTCCAGAATCCTCGCCATCTTTGTGTCCCTTCGCTGGACCTTCTTCAGTAGCTCCTTGTCATTTTTGTCCTAAGGAGTTCAGAATGAACACAGTATTGTAGGTGGGGCCTCACCAGGGCTGAGTAGAGGGGCAGGATCACCTCCCTCAACCTCCTGGCCACTCACTCCTTGATGCATCCCAGGGTATCATTGGCCCTTGGCCACAAGGATGCACTGCTGGCTCATGGTTAACTTGTCGCCCACTGAGGCTCCCAGGGGCTTTTCCGCAGAGCTGCTCCCCAGCAACTGTGCTGGGACTTGAGGTTATTCCTCCTCACATGCAGGACCTTGCATTTGCCTTTGTTGAACCTCATTAAGTTTCTCTCCATGCAACTCTCTAGCCATGGAATGGCAGCAGAGCTTTCATGCGTATCACCCACTCCCCCCAGTTTTGCATCACCAGAGAACTTCCTGAGTATTGATCTTTGCTTATATTACAACAATCCTTAATATTCCTGAAGTAAGATTGGTATTATCAAGGCTTTAACTTTACTAAGATCAGGTTCACTGACATGAAAGGAAGTATTTCTGTGCACATGAGTGGGAGTTAGATGCGGGTTAATTAAAGAACGCCCTAGAGTTGTGCGAGCTTTTGCTTTTAGTAGTGACATAAAAAAGAAGATAAAAATTCAGAAACACAGTTTGCATAGTCTTAAAGTTTTAGGTTCCTGAACAAAAATTTTCTCACAGGATTTCAGAACTATAGAAAAGCACTGTGCAAGCTGGGAGGATTTTTATGCTGACATAATGGGTACATCGGGAATAATGAGTGAAACAGAAGTTGCAGATTCTAGCAGAGGAACTAATTTCAACAATAAGAGGAACCAAAACAAAGGGAACTGAAATAATTGGATTTCCTTGATTGCAATTGTTTCTAAATAAGGACAGGCATGGAAATTTTCAGTAATTCTGTAAGAGGAGTAACCTGTGAATGGCGAAAGCAGTATTCTCTTTAAAGCACACAGCTGGCAAGAGAAGAGGCAACCTGTTCAACACAAATCATGTTCATTCTACCTG
Source organism: Erpornis zantholeuca (assembly GCA_013400515.1). NCBI lineage: Eukaryota > Metazoa > Chordata > Aves > Passeriformes > Timaliidae > Erpornis > Erpornis zantholeuca. The sequence goes on from VZTN01006410.1 coordinate 27,151, forward strand.
AAAACTGCCTTAAAAATCCAGCCTTTTTGCTTTGGTAAAGCTCTGGTTCAGGTTTTCATTGTCTCACCCCTCTTCATCTGAAGCTTCATCTTCCTGATTTCAACACGTCAACTTTCTCTCCTTAGAACACTGTTTAACACATTGCAGAAAAATGTATCTTGCTGACTTAGGACCTCTACAGCATTTTCATACTCTGCATCCCTCATCTACCTCTATTGGATCAAATCTGTTCCATGCTATTACCCCCTTCTATCAAAGCATGCACTGCTCAGTGCTTGCTTGCAGCTGACCAAGAAGATAAGAGGTGACTCTCCAGCTGCTGGTGCTCTCCAATACTGCACTACTGCTTCTTCCTCTTGTATCACATTCTTTTTGAAAATGAGAAGCATCCTGTAGAGAGAATCTACAGTCACTTCAAAATTCTGCTTAAGACTTACTGATGCCTTCCCATAAACCTAACAGCTGTCAGTGACTCATTGCCCCTGTGTTGTGGTTACTCCCTTCACACTTAACTCCAAACTCTCAAGCTCAGCTGGATGCTACCTTTGGTTTTACATCTGCTCATTTTCTTAGCACATACTGAGGTTACAAGATCTGTGAGGTGGGGGCAGGACTTCATTTCCTACAGCTTCAGACACTCCATTACCACCTCAGCAGTTTAGGCCTTTCAGAGGTGTGTGCACAAGATCTCAGCTTATGTAAAGCCTGGGACATACATGGCTGAAATCCAGCTTCATCATGTGTCCCAGAGACTGCTGAACCTGTATTTAGTTTTGAAAACATCCCTGCTTTTCCCCTTCAGCTGGGATAAAGTGGTATGCTTCCTGGCCAGCTGCCTTGGGGAGGTGGGAACAGATCACTGTGGTGCCTTCTTCATGCAGTTACCTTGATATCATTCTATGGGAAAAAGAATAAAGTGCTTAAAATGACCAGGGACCAAAAGTGACTACTGCATTACAGTCCACTCTATTAGGCTGATACGTCTAAGGTTTGGCTCCCTTTGACTGTTTTCTGTCATCAGCTTCAGCACTGCAGGGTTCATCACAGTGAGAATCTCTTCATTGCACGTTTTTATTCATGAAGTGTTGTCACAGGGCAACTGGGTGGAAAAGAAACAGTTGCATAGCTGTACACAGAATACAGGTGTGTGCACCTGGGTTTTTTTTCAAAAGCCAAACTGCAGTCCTCAGTCTTGTCACCAAGGAAGACAGCCATGCTGTGGAGTGTGACAGCGGGAACAAGAAATTACTTTTGTGGGATACAGAGGACTAGATTTCTGGGTAGCTTCAGCTTCTCCCTTTGCAGCATTTTCAATCTCTTGGATTGCATATTAAAGGCTGCCTGGAGATACATAGAGATATAAATATCAAATTTGTCACCAGGGGAAAATTCTCATGTGACCAGTGCAAATTTCCTAATAAAAGTAAAAATTTTTAATTTAAGTATTCTCACTGTTATTTGTGGAAGATTCGGTGCAGCTGCACAGCAAACCACTACTCATATATCATCCCCTGACATCAACAGTTTTCAAAGAAACTGTCCCTTCGAAGGTGCTCTCATATTGTTTAGAAAGGAAATAAGAAATACATTCAACTAAATAAAAAATCACAGGATGAATGTGTGCGTCATAGTGTCATGGTAATTTTAATTAGTCAGAGGCCAACAGCAGACCACACTGTGAAATCATAGAGAAAAAAGTGGGTCTCTAGGTGTCTATTGGAAGTAGATTTTTCTATTTACTTAAATTCTGTGTGTGTGTGTGTGTGTGTGTGTGTGTGTGTGCATTCATGGATATGTAAAGCCATAACCTGTAAAGAATAAAGGAGTTAAGCAGAGAACAGAAAATAGCAGGAAAGGGCAGGAGCAGGGATGGAGCAGGGCATCACTGCAGAAATGAAAAAGGTTCAAAAGCAAGAGAAGAAAGGGCAGCGAGAAAGGACTCGGACATCAAGAAGCAAAGGCCACTTCTCAACAAGCAGTGACAAATTGCTCAATCTCCTTCCTTTCAGACTGAAAGGAACTGCTGGCAGGCGGCATTGGGGAGCACGAGATACACCCTGTAGAGACTTGACAGAGGCCACAAGATCTTAGGCCAGAACACTTGCACATGCAGGTCACTGCACAGTGACACACCACTGACAGTCAACAAAAAGAAAACTATTTACTTTAGAGATTAGCCCTGGAAAATGGGAACAACCATCCAGGGACCCAATGGCCTACGACAAAAGCAATGTAATTTCTCATTACTTGACTCTTTCAGGGAGTAATTAATCTTTTCAGAAAGCTTCTAGGCAGGAAACTCTTAGATTGATCTCCCCTTGTCCTCACTGGACAGATTTTCACTGGGCAAGGAGCCCAAGTGATCTGAAAGAGTGTGGCCCCTCAGAAATCATGGGCTGCTCAAGGTGACTGAAGGTGGCAGGAGAAAGCTCTTGCCATGGTGAATCCTGCCTGATCTCAGAGGAGCCTCTGCCTTTATAACAGCCTCCTCTTCATTTTCTGAGGCTTAAATTATCACAGTGTATTTCTTGCTTACGAACATTTTAACACTGACATTATATGGCAATGTTAAAATTGGAATGTCATTTCAGGAAAACCTATAGCCAGCCATGAAAGAAAAATATAAACTACTACAAATAAAGAAGTCAACATGAAAAACTCCTTGGGAATAACACAGAGGTGCCTGTAAATAATACAAATAAAGTTTTAATAGAAAATGGTCACAGAGAAAGTAACTGTGAGAAAGCTGATAAGGAAAAAATCGCAAGGCTATATGTGTAAATAGTGAGGAGGCACAAGGACCTTATGATATAACATGCTTAGAAAATATGGATTCCAAGCATACCTCTATAGCAGTGAATTTGGTAGTGTCTCTATTAAATCACTAAGGAGTTTCCCTCTTTACCAACATCTACCCAGTAGCTGCCATTTTACACAAATCTGTTGGTTTCAATGATCTAAATACTAATCAAACCAGTATTGTGTTACTTCCTGGAAAAGGCCCAAATACCGCAAATACACAGTATTTGGAAAAAGATTTTTTTGTGAAAATCTCCTTTCCTCCATCCTCTTTTTCCACTCAGTTTTACCTTTCATGTTTAGCTAGGACTTCTGAAGACCTCTCTTTTCTCTTGCTGTCTAAACAACTAACAAAATATTGCATGCAGTTTTTCAAAAGACTTTTTCAAAGGATATTTCATGTAATTTCTTAGGGAAAAGTGGAGTCTTCTCTTCATTCCTGTAATCACTGGGCACCTGGGAAGACATGGCTGAACACCTGGGCTGCAGTCAGTGCAATCACTTTGCAGAACCAGTTATGTTTCCCAGGGCAGGTCGAGGGGCAGTGCTTGGATGCAGCCCTCGGTTCCCAGGCAGGCTTTGTGTGAGGAATAAATGCACCTCCACTGAGCAGGTGCATTTATTCCTCTGTGTCCCACTAGAACAGAGTCTGTAGCTGTGCTGCTTAAGTGTTCCACATAAAATAAGGCACCATATATGGGACAAAATTCAGGAGTCACTGAGGTCAAGACCACCTTTTGTCATCTTTTCAAGTCACTTAGAAAAGACCTCCAGAATTCCCTCTGCTGCATGACGCAGACTGAAGATTTCAGCATCAGTGACAATTAATCCAACTTCTATCTGTTTCTTTTAAAGACTGCATCAACTAGCATTCCTTGATTCCTTGGCATTTCTTTCTCACAATTAGAGTTCATCTTTCTCTTTTTTTTTTTTTTAATTTTTTTTTTTTAAGCCAGATAAGCTGGAGAGAGGGCTCTATTTTAAAACACAGCCACCATCAGGGCAGTGTCTCAGTGTAGGAGGATATAACACACCTCTGCACTGTCCCCCTATGTATTATTCAACTCCTCAAAAGGCCAAAAGGCAGACAGTAAAATGCACAAACCCAGTAGTGACACAAATTGCTTAAGTGGAGCCCTTCTGACTAATATTTTTTTATGCTGATTTTGCCTGTTGCCCAGGACAGGCATCTTGATAGTACAAATGCACTTTAATATGATATAATCCATGTTGTCCAAATTGTCCTCTGGAGCTATCCAGGAGGCTACTAAGTGATATGATCATTAAAAGGGTGTGACAGCCTCATACAGGACAGAATGTTGGGGAATATCAAGACTTGGGGACTGTCTGAACATCCTCCCCAACTTAAAAAGCACAGAGCAGGTGGGTGGAGAAGGGAAACTAAAGAATCTCCCAGATTTTTATCTGCCTTAGTTTGGTCTTTTTAGTTGAATCACTTCTACCCATTTTTTACTCACCACCTTAGCTGTTGGCGAGGCCTGGTAAACAAACCAAGTGACTCCTTTATACATACAAGTGGAAATTAGATGGTTGAAGAAAATTTTGAAAAAAATGAACAAATTGCTCTGACTTAGAGGTTGCTGGAAGAAACCCGGGTGCTCCAGGCCTGCCCTGCTCTCAGCAGCATGGAATGCAGCAGGGATGAAGCACCAGCAAGCAGATCTGGGGAGAATTAAACAGCCTCTTCACTGTGCTTTGGATATAGGCTTTACCCATCTCATAGAGATTCCTTCTGCCAGACAAGGCACTTGTGTCCCAGACCGGTTCTTCGTAACAGTTTCTATTGATAGATCCAACACAGAAAAACCCTGTGCTTCACACTGGGCACAGCTATTATGGATTCAAAACAAAAGGCAAAATAAAAGCTGGAAGAAAGTGAAACAAGTTCACCCTAAATGAGATTAATCATACCCACTGCTGATACAATTATTTTCTTACTGTAAGTGCAACTTTCAAACTTAAAGGCCATCCTTTCTAAACCCTGAGCCATGTATCCTGAGAGCCATTAGACAGATTTCTGTTCCTTGGAGTGCCTAGAGGAAAAGAAGGACATGGCTCTGTTAGACAGATCTCAGCTGTATATGCAGCTGGGATTGAGGGCAGCTTTCCATTACTGACCTTCAGTTGCTCCCTTTCTCCTGCAGACAGTGGGACTCACCCAGAAGACCCCTTTGACACTGCCCCACTGCATTTGAACTGCATGAGACATCACCAAAAAGCTCTCTCGGCTTAGGAAAGAGTCCAAATCAGTTTGATTGCTCCAGAAAATTAGCAGCAGGTGTGCAAAGAGATAGTACTTTATAATGTATAGCCAAAACTATGGAGTTTGTAAGATTGGCAAAACAGAGTGGCTACACCCTGTGGATTCAAATATCTCTTCCCAACACATAAAACAGAGGAGTAGCCAAAGTAAGGACAGTGCTTATATTTTCATTCTGCAGTGGCACTCAAATTACACCTGTCATTAACATTTGATAATGACTGCTAAATTGTGAAAACTGAAACTCTGAACACATAATAGGTTGTAGGGTTTTGTTTTGTTCTGCTGCTATTTTTTTTTTTTTGGTTAAACATTTACTCACAGTACTGAGCTACTCTGAGGTTTGGCTCTAGTAAAAAAAAATCTCTTTTTCTCAGAGGATATAGTCAGGGGATTTTTTCCATGGGAAACTATAGTTTGAGGTTTTGTTTTTTTGGGGAACAGATTCAGCAGCACACAGTGAGTCAAAATGGAACTCTGTGATGTGAGGATGAGAAATGGGGATGCCTTAGCAATGTTACCTCCCGTGTCTTGTCTTGAGATTCTCTCCACTGTACACAGCACCTATGGACAATGTAAGAACCTCATCTTAAATTTGGTCTGCTTCTCACATGTTCCATCACATGTTCACAAGTGATGCCTGGGAAAAGCTCAGCAACAGGAGCCATTCTTGGTGTGAATTGGTCTTCAAACACTGGAAACAGTTAAAGCTACAGAAACAGGAAGGAACAAGTGATACTCTCCCTCAGACGCTAGAGCCAAACAGTCTGCTGGCAAAGCCTGAAGAACAAAGATGTTAATTTATGAAGCCTCAAAGATTTTTGTGGATGTCCAGCTTCCTTTTGTGGCATTAGTCATGGCTCAGGTAGACTGAAGAATAACATCTAGAGCTGAGATCTGCCAAGAGATCGGGATCACTTATCATTGTGTGCTTGTTACTGCAGGACCCCAGCAAAGAATGCCAGGGCTGCACATGATCACCCAGAAGTACTGCTTTGATCTGGATCAGGCCATGGTGGTTTTGACAGATTAACCAGAGTACAGTCCAGAGTAGTTTTTATGCTGGTTTTGTGGGAATGAACAATGCTTGATCTGACAGCATGCTAATACACCAGCAAGCTGTTATATCTACTGCTTTTGAACAAATCTGAATATTCAGGGTGAGTTTACACTGGATCACTGCTGTGTTTCATACAACCAGAAGCTGTCCAATTCCAATTTAGAAGTTTGAAAGTTGGATTTACTAAATAATCAATAGATGGCCTCAGCTGAACTCTTAAAATGAATCTGCTCAATGTACTGCACGCCACCTGGTACACTTCTATTTACTACACCAGTAGAGAAGCATGTTTCAATGACAGCTGGAATTTCCCTAGCCCCTCTCCCTCTTGCTTCAGTAGTAGACAATCCCAGTAGGGTGAAAAAGGATGAGCATATGGCTAAATCCATTACTGTTGTTCTTATAGCATTTAACTTCTGTCCCTGGGCTTGTTTAAATGCAATTTGTGATGCACCTTTTTCCCAGCAAGGACCACTGAGATGGAAAATGTACACAGGCTAAAGCTAAAAGAGATTCAGTGTGAAAGAGGATGCATGAGTCAAGGGCCAGGAAATATTCTACGGAAACATCATGCCTCATAGGAAGATACACATGGAGTTGAGAGGCAATTTTGTAAGAGTTATGGGAAACAGCAGTTCTGGGGCTTATTACCACAACTACCTCAAGAAAAGAAAAAAGTGCTCCATGTTATGAAGCAGTGATAGGAAGGGGAGGTTGCTACTAGTGTGAGTAATGCTTGCAGACATAGTTGGCTCACAAGCAGCCAGGCTGCAGAAGTCTCCCATTGTTCCTGCAGCTGGGGTGGATAAACAATAAAAAAGCTGATTGCAGCTGACAGTCTCAGGAGACTGGGAGATTCACTGGGAAAGCAGCAGGATTGGAGTACATAAGTACATGGACAAATTAGCCTCATTTTGAGGCAAGCGTAGTTGCCAATAAAAGAGCTCAGAAAAACAAGTCATGTATCACTAGGAACATATTATGGCTGATGTACGGAATGTCAGTCGTGGTGACCAGCAGGGCAAGACGAGCCACAGGCTTGAATAATGGATTAAGTAGCAGATTTCATCTGAAATACCAGGGGGAAAAGAACAGTAATCAGGAAGTCTCCATATTCTCCCAAAAAGGATCACTCTAAAGAGCCTCTATAATTTTAAGGAGAGAGTCTCCAGGACAGTAGACTGAGTTTAGAAACAGTCCCCTCTGTGCCTGTCAAGCTGTCCATCTCAGCCCACCAAAGCACAGGGATTCATGACACAGAAGCTGGCCAAGACCAGGAAGAGCTGCAAAGAAAATGCACCACAAACTCTTCTCCAAAGCCAGTGTCAGCTCAAAGCCATATAGTACACAAGTGAGCTGTGTACTATAAATAACTGAGGCCACTCAACCTGGCCAAATAAGCTACTTTAAAAACCTGTGGCTTCTTTGATGCCAGGCAGAGTTTCCACTGTAGCAGAAGATACAAATCAGACATTCAAACCTTTGCCACATTGCCAGGTACAATTATTAATGGAAGACAGAACCTCAGCTGCTTGCCAAGGGACCCCATGTCAATTGAACCAGATCCAGAGAGACTCATTGTCTCAAACATCATGACACTCCCATGTGAAAAGAGGAGAGGTGAAAAAAAAAAAAAAAGATGCTGAAGCGTGACAACTACTAAATGAGTTGATAATGAAATATTAGACTGAATATTTACAGGCTGCAGCCAAGAAGAAATTAAATCCCCAAAACATCAGATATCCATTGAAGAAACAAGAGCCATTATTTATATACCCACAAGACCAGCTGCTGCATAGGGCTCTCAGAATTTGTAAAGTTTTTAAAACAATTGGTTCACAATGAATGCTGTAAGGTGAGGATAGACTCAAGAACTGGAATTTGTAAAACAAAATAAAAAAACATGCTATGACCAAGACACTGATTTTGAAATACTACATTGCAAAAAGAGCAGCAACAGTTCTGTGTCCCAACAGGAGCCTGAGGAACAGCAGTACTGTTTTAAAACTAATGGTCTATAGCATACATGAATGGCCATACACATGGGTAGAAGTGCAGATATAATCTATGTTCTTGGGCATGGAGCAATTCTTTTGCAGCCTAGAGTGGATACACAGTCTTCCCACAACAAAACATCACAAGTGCACCAGGCAGAGACTGTTCACATCAGAGCACTGGATAGAGCACAGTGACAAATGTCAGATTTTTGACTGCAGCAGATGAACATGGCAGGCACATTTCCAGGGACAAGCTGAAGGCCCTGCAACAGTATTTCCCCACTGGACTTTCACTGAGCCAAAACACTCCCAGGAATCATAGTTTAAGGTTGGAAGTGACCACAGTGGGTTGAATTTCAGATGGTTCTTCTCTGCCCATCTCTCCAGCCTGTTGAGGCACTTCTGAAGGGCTGCACAGACCTTGGAGGTCTCAGTCATTCCTCCCAGCTTTGTATCATCAGTGAACCTGCTGAGGAGGCCTCTGCCCCTTCATCCAAGTCATTGGTGAGCAGGTTAAGCAGTACTGGGCCCAGTGTTGAACTGTGGGGGACTTCACTAGTGACAGGCCTCCAGAGATACCCTGTACCACTGATCATGTGCCTCTGGGATCTGTCATTCAGCCAGGTCTCTGTCCACCTCACTGTCCTCTCATCTAACCCACACTCCTTGGCTTTGCCTATGTGGATGCTGTGAGACAGTGCTGAAAGCCTTGCTAAAGCTGGGGCAGACAATCACACTCCAGGGTTGGCCATGTGGTCAGGAGTAATTGCCACACAGACTGCTCTCTAGGGTGTAAGTAGCTGTCTAAGCAAGGTCAAAATTTCCATTAAACGGATAAAGTATAATCCAGAAAATTAAAAGTGGTTACTTCCCCCTTTGCACATCAGCAATTTCCAACAATACAGGACTCAAGACTAAATACTAATTCTCAAAGGAGAAAGGTATTTACTTATAAGGTATATATTTGAAGAATTAATGCTAGTTTTTCAGCTTCATTGTTCTGAAGTTTACATTATCCCAAATATAATTTATCTGAAGAGGAAATCCATTTCCCTCCTGTATTTCTCGTGAAGAATCATCAAAAGAAAAACAAAGAATATCTCAATTTTAGCAGCTGTTGGCACATGTGTAATCCAAAAGAGGACTAAATCCCAGACAAATGTTCATCTGTCCTTTCAGGTTTCTCACATGATTTTTGAAGTACATTTTTCCTAGTGGATCCCAGCAAGGTATGACACTAATGTTTTTAAAAAGTTTTCCCAATAGCATTTTATGGCAGAGCTGTCCAAGACAAGAAATTGCACATTAGTGATACAAGAAGTTTCTAACTCAGTGAAGTGCTGTTCTACAAAAAATTCCCCTTTTTCCCCCCTTCAGAGAATAGTCTCTGTATCCTTTCTGACTTTTTAATAGTCCTTTCCATTTCAAAGTCCATTTATGCAAGGTATTTGCCAAAGCTTGTTTACTTGCTTGCAATCCACGGAAATATTACATGTTATTAAAATCAGGTCAACACTGATTTAAATGTCTCTCAGGGAAGTTTTATGTTTGATATTAATCTCCACCACTGTCTGGCAATAGCAGCCTTATTTAAGATCAGTGCCTGAGGCACCTTTCATAAAAGGAAGGGAAAGCTCCTTACTCTGGAGACATCTGGAGTGAAGCCTCGCCCTCCTCTGCAGAGAGCTTTGCAGTGATGTTGAGGAGAGATGAATGAAAGGGCCTAATGAAATGTTAAGGAGAGACAATTTTTTTGCTTATATAGTTTTGGCAGCCTTTCAGTTTAAATCAGAGCAAACCACCTATGGCCAAACTGGAGACTTACCCTTGAAGAGTCCCTGGGACAATGTGCTGCAGTATTAGTATCTCTTCAAAAAGCCTAAAGTTGCTGAATTGGTGCTTAAAATATTTCAAGTGGGAAAAACATTACACTCTGCATTCTCTTGTGATTAAATACTCATTGAGGACATGTACAATAGACCTGGAGAGGGGTGTATGGATACTATAGCTGCCTCTGTGGGTTTCTTCAAAACAGGAAAAAATTGAAATGACTAAATTTCATAAATGAAGCCTTTATTCCAGTCATCTTCTTGGTTGTTGGTTTTGCTTAGCAAGGTACTATTGAGCCAACTGACTCCTGTTTGCATGTTGGAAACATTAACCTATTGCACACTAGGAAATCTGGTTTAATATTACAAAACTTATGGTTGGAGAGGTTTCAACTCATTTTTCTCTTTTCTCTCTTTAATATGGTATCACCTGCTATTACCAAGTGATCTGTTGCTGTAAAAAAAGAGAATCAGCTCATTATGACCAGAAAGCTTAGACTGATTTTCTGCATTTCTCAAATTGTGTTTCAGTAATGGCTCATTTAAATTTGCCACTGGTCCCTGCTGTTGCCAGTCTAGTCACGCAAGAACAGTTTTTCTTAACTATACTATTGGCAGCAAGAATGGAAGTGTGTTTCCCAGTGTAACAATGATCCTATGTAGGCTTCAATGGTCTGGCAACAAAAGTCAGGATCCTGTAGAGAGGCAAACTTCTCAACAAAGAGGCTCTAAAGACATGGGAAATAGAGAAAGAAAAGGGGATGGTTCAGAAAAAGCATCAAGAAATTATACACTACTCAGTCACATCTGTAGCACCTTTGTGTCTGAAGCACCTTTGTAAATAGCCCTGTAGTATACCATGACTGCATCCCTTCAGTCACCTCAGCTGTAGATATGACTGAGACCATCAGATGGGAAGCTTGGCCTGTGTAAAACACCCACACGGGCTTAAATTTGTTTCAAGAATATGCAATTTCAATTTTTATTATACCTGGTCCTGCCTATCACTTCTAGGCCTTCAGAGCCATTGACATCCCCCTTCCTTCTGTTCTCCTCATTTTCTTTTCTGCTTAGTTGAGTGTAAGAAATAATAAAATGGATAGTGGAATACGTGAAACGTAGATACCCAAAGCAGCCCAAGCTGACTGTGCTCCAGCAGCTGAACTGCAGTTTGTTGAACTCCTGCTGAATTTAGTGCAAGGGAATGCTGGAAGCGTGTTTCCTTGCCAAAGAAGGAATATTTTACATGAACCAGATTAACTGCTTCTGATGAAATGCAACCATTGTCACACTTGGAAGCATCTTGCTTCTAATATGTCTTGAAGGAAAACTGTTCTGAGTTTGAGCTGTGGAGAACTCTATAAGCAAAGCTTCTGCACATGCTTTATCTCGGTTACATCTTCAGGAATGCAGCCAAACATGGAAACATAATCAACAACAACAAAAAAATCTGCATCTGTAATAGGATTCTTCAGTGGCTCTGACCATTTGTCTCTGACAGAGCAACATTTGGAAAACTAAGGAAATGCCTCAGGGAAACAGCTCCCTCTCTGGTAACCTTAATTTTCAAAGGTCACAAAAGAGACTCAGGGACTGCCAGAATTTGTTATCTTCAGTGTCTCTGTTCCTCTTATACATCTTAGACTGCTATTGATTTTTTAAGGTTATCTTAAAATTAAGACTACTTTTGGGGGAAAGCATTCCAATACTTCAGAGCTTTAAGCAAACATATGGCAGGGCCTCCCTTGGAGTGGACAGGGCTACCTGAAAGTAGAGATGCCATTGTAAAGGAGCTTATTAAAACATTTCAGTATGCAACACAGTAGACTGAGAATGACCCAGTTCAGGAAGATTATACAGCATTTAGCTCATTACACTTTTTCCACTGAATAGCAACATAAATGCTGTCCTAATGTATAAAACTTTTAACACCTCTTTTGAAAGCCATGTCCCATACCAGTTTCTGCCTGGAATGAGATTAGGATTCATAGGGCTCAAGAGCTGTTGTTATGAGTCAATGAATGTTACCAGTGGTTTTTTCTCTATTGTTTTTTCATTTTATGGTTTTCCCTTTTAGGGATGACTTCTCACTGAGACATCAGCCCTTCATTATTATCAAATTGTAAAATGGTTGAGGATATAGTAGACCACCTATGAAAGTGAAAGAGCTATTTTCCTAAGCAGGAAAAAATTGCAAAAAAATCTTCTTAGACTGTTTCCATGGTCTTTAAGACTGCATTAGTGGTTACTCTATTAATCTTTGAAAAACATTAAAGTATTGGTACTAAACTAAATGCACTAAATTTCCTCTAGAAATGAAAATTTTCTCTCAAAATATCATAATTTTTCTTCTCCAGCTTTTTCTTCAGANTCATCCTGTAGCAGAGTTTGCCAAGAAGATGCAACAAAGTGAGGGTTGCAAGATAGGAACACATAGTTCAGGAAAAATCAGAAAGGTAAGTTCATTTGCTTTAGACTACCAAAAAGTCTTCAGTGATTTTTTTTGGTTTGTTTGGTTTTTTGTTTTTTATTTTTTAAAATTTATTCTAAAAGAGCCTGGTAGCAATAATCTCCCTGATATATCTGATTTGCAAGAGTAAATCAGAAGAAGAGTATCATACTGTGATAGTAAGTTCCTCATTACTAAAATGAATTTGCCTCAAACCCATTAAAATAAGAAAGAAAGGGTGGGAGCGACAAGAGGCAGGGATTTGATCAATTAGGCAGAGAGAAGGCATCTAACTATTAACTATTAGTAGTCAAGCAATTTTGCTACTTTTACTAATTTCGAGGGCATATTGTCACAACTAGTCTCAGCTTTTACCATCTGCAAGGTAGGCTGGACACCTAATCTCCATTCTGGCCTGTACAGAATAAACGAATAGATCACACATTAAATTGCATAATTATGTGCCAAGAGCATGCACATTACAAACCTGCTGTAATGTTGTTTTCTTGGAGGATGTTAGAGAATGGTGTTTGATTGTGCAGATGCACTGGAATCAGCTGGGCTGATAAGACCAGCCAAGGGTCTGGCTGTATTTATGAGGAATACATCTGACTTTGACTTCAGTGAGGGCAGATGTCTCCTTATTCACTCTCACGAGGACTAAAGTTTGTATTATAGTTCTAATAATAGAAGTGAAAGGGAAGATATCACCAGTACTCTTGATAATAACTGTTCTGTTCACATATTGGGTCAAGTTAATTTCTGAGATAATTCTAGCTGAAGCTGTTCAGCCTACAACAGGCATTAATTTAATCCATTAGATTTGTCCATTACCTGCTACCTTGGGACATTCTTATATTCAGACTGACCAGCGTGAGATGTAACACACACTGTTAGGAAAATAGCTGCTAATAACAATGACTTCAGTGAAGTGAAAACACATGCTAACTGAATTCCAATGCTTGCAGGAAAATATGCTGGCAATTGCAGCAAATAAAACACCCCAGTAATTGTGCTACTGGCATCCTGCAATGGCTGGGAATATAAAGAAAAATTATAGATGCCACCCCTGAAGAGGAAATCTACAGAACAATCCACCTACTTGGATAGTATCATTTTACTTCAAAAGCACACAAAAATAGCAGGGAAGTAGCACAAAGGGAAGTAGCACCAAGTATCTCATGTCACCATTTTTTCTCATAGGCATTGAGAGAAACTCTTAGAGAGCTCAGGTCATCCACCTGAGGAAAGCTCAGAGAGAACTCAGCTCTGAAGGATGGATGAGCCTTTGAACAAGTTGTGTACTACGGAAACCATGAGACAAAAGGATAAACTGGCACTAAATTTTATCTCTGATTGTCATATTCCACCCTAAACTGAAACTTTAATAAACAATTCTTAAAGAAATCCAATCTATGCTAGAAAAAGCAGCACATGGTAAAAGAACTTTGGCTGCAAATATCTCTCCTAGTCTTTGAATAAAGCTGAGAAACTTGGCTGACCTGGTCACCAGTAGCAAATTTGCTTTAGGTCATTGTTGCTGGTGATTCCATTAGCCAAGTTTCCGAGCTTTATTTATTGATTTCGTTCAGGTCATTTATGTTGAAACTTCCAAACTATTGGTGCCAGTTTTTTAACATTTTTGTCAAGCTTTATAGAAGTAGCTACAAACTATTGGTTTATTCTCACAAATGCTATCAGAACAGGAACAGTAATTGCTAGTACTGATTATCAGAAAGAGTAGAAACATAGAACTCTAGACTCAGGGCACAACACTGAAATTTGTAAAATATGCAAATTTAAAACAACTTGAGATGTAATATCTGTCCTCTCATCTTTGGTACATGAAAATGGAATCAGCTTTTCCATTAAAAAATGGAAAACCCCAACATATTATATTTCAGCCTTGTTTTGAAAGCACAGACATTTAACCTGTGCTGATTTACTCTGCTAACCCTTTCCTTGTGGGCATTTGCTCAGCACTTCCTCTTGAGTACAAAAGTGCTTATTACATTCTATCACACTTCTAGTACTTGTATTAAAGTGCTTTTTGCTCAAATACAACAGTATCTATTGTCCTTTTAATCAGAGACATTTGCATGGCTTGACCCACTTAGGCCTGCAGCTAATACTGTCAAGTATTTTATTTTTTCAATTCTCCAGGGTAAGCAGTTACAGAAGGGCAAGGCCACCTATGCCCTGTAACATTTGCCAGAATGATACTGCAGAATCACCATCTCTCAGGACACTGGGCTGAAGAAAGCAGTAGTAAACTTGCAGCATGGAACTGCTCAGAATTGACTGAAAAGCAGTTAAGAAAACATTTCCATCTGTCCTCTCCCTGACACTTGGATTACTGCTAAAGCTTAGAATTCTGAGACTCAGACTTTGCAATCAGTAGCACTATACAGGCTGCACCAGCTCAGCATTTTAACACATCTCCAATCTGACCACGGGAATGCCATCTATGGCTAAATATCTCTTAGATTTCTTTAAGATATATATGAACAGTGAGACAGCGAAAGAGTGAAATAACTTCCGAAAGGGATTCCATTTCATTTGTCGAGACCGGCACAAAATAGCCAGAGCCATATCATGTCATGTTAGTCATTCCAAAGCCTGTTCCCACACACGTCACTTGATTGCAAGATACTCAGCTCAGCTTTTTCAGATCTTGGCCAGCTTAATGCACTCATGAAAATCTGTCAGCAGGACAAAGTAAATGCAGTACCAATATTCTCATGTGGCATCACGGAGCTGCCAGGCGATTTACTGCTCTGCTTTCTTAGTTTTGGGTACTTTGGTGACACCAAATTGTCCTGAAAAGCTGCTTCTGGCCATCACAAAGAACTAAGATGATACAATGGATGGCTTCTTGGTGCACAAAGGAAACCTGATGGTAAGAGCAGTGTTTGGGTGTTATTTTTAATGCAGTAATTCCTCTGTTCCAGTGTGCTGGTTCTCATTGCTTCTGAGAAAGTAATGGAAGTGTTTTAGGATCAAGACTCTATTCAAGAAAAGTGGCAAGAGTAGAGTTGCTTCAGTCAAGGTGGCCTAACACTGCCTTCCTACTCTCCCTTTTATTATCCCACTGTTCTCTGCAAGGGCAAAGTTCACTTTTCTCATAAATTACTTCCTCTGGCAAACCAGGAGAGCCGTTTGACTCCCAGGACTTGTTCCTGATCTCTGCTAAGTTGTGTTTGCTGCCTCTGCTTCAGAAGACAGTGCCTGGAAGCTTGCCCTGTTCTTTTACCAGCTGATCTAAGAGGAGAGAGATACTGCTCCACCGTGCAAGCCTTCCCTTTTTCATTCTGTGGTAAGAGTTTCAAACAGGAACTCCTAGGGAAACAGCTTAGACAAGACATGTTCCACAGTATCCCCAGCAAATTATTATAGATTGACTATTTTAACATTAATGATTTATATGTGTGAACTTAGAGACTTTTTAAAGAGGTCTTTTGGTATCAGTTATGCAGTAAAATCAAAGACTGCTATTAGTCAATTAAGAAAGCAAACCCATTACATAGTTTCTAATTATATTCTATTTAAACAGATCATGATGACAAAATCAGAGGGTCAGTTTCTATCTAATCAAGTAAATAAAAAACCTCCTTCCTAAATACAGGAAAACAGTATTTTGTCTGGACAAATACATCAAAAATAGATCAAAACTTTAGACCTTATTGACTAATATCCATGTTTGTATATCTATTTTTCTGTAGTGATTTCAGACAGTATTTCCAAGAGTACTGAAATTGTTAAACATATTTTCACCTTGTACCTGTAGCTTTATTATCCTTTTAAATAAAAAACAGGAGAAATGTTTTCAAGTGATTAAATATTTCCCGTGAAGCAGCACAAATTGCAAAAATCTTCCCAAGTTTTCCAAGAGAAGAACTACATAGGTCAGTATTCATACTTTTCTGAAAATCTGATTTTTTGAAAAACCTGTAGAACAATTGTTCTGTATAAAGGGACAGCATAAGGCAGGCTGGCATTGCATAGAGATCATGAAAGAGAAAAATATTGTCAAGATTTTGGTGAGTGTCTGACAGCTATTATTCCAAACCATTAAGTAGGCATCCACTTGGAGACAGCAGGAGGAACATTTCCTATAGGAAATTTATTCTGAAGCAGCAATATATTTTGTTTGCATTGTTAAAACCCCATCCAGGGACTCCTAGTTGAAGGCTGCATTGCAAAGGGTGCTTGGGACATTCATTTGCAACACTAGCAGTTCTATACTTCCTAAAGAGTCTAAATATCTGAAAGCACAGAAGTTATTAAGCTAGATATGAGTGACAGCAGGAAAGGAAGTCAAAATTTGTTGAGAAGTATGTGCTACCTGTATCCTGTCTCAAACCAGCAGTGTAGCAGCTGATCATGGAGTTTCATTGCATAGAAATTTAAAACCAGTCATCTAGAAAGCCTAGGGGAAAAAATTTTAGGCAGTATTTGTTGTGGCTAGAAGATAATTAGCAACTTATCAGTGAGGGACAGTTTCTGTGTCAGCATTTAGACAGAAGAATTCTTCCAATTTTGCATGTTAACAAAAAGTGCAGTAAGGTATTGCTACAATCCTACAAAAGGATTTATGAGCAATAAAGAACTAATTTATCTTAAAAACAAAAAATCCAAACAAACCCACACCTTTTATTGCTGCATTGAGTAAATGTTGTGCAAGCTGAGATTCAGAGAGTGATCAGATCCCTATCCATGCAAGGGGTTGGACTGCACGAACCTTTAAATGTCCCTTTCAACGCAAACTACTCTATCATGGGATAATAAGCAACCATTTTGGTTTTTTCTACACAGAGATGTTTTAAAAGCTTTCAAATACACTTACAGCTAAGGTTTTGCTTTTTTATTTTTTCACCATTTTGGTTCCTTTTTCTTTCTTTTTTAAGCATGAAGATGTATTTCCTAAAATCTTTTCAGCCAGCTGGCTGTACATTGCCCAAAGTTGTCTCCATATCTTATTGCTCTGGCTTTGTAGCATATGGCTTTGCAACAGTTTCAAAGGTAGCAGAAATAGGTGGTGTGAAAAACCTCAGATAATTAAAGGAGTAGGAAAGAAAGTTCATTTTAAAAAGTCCCATTGCACATCAAGCAACAACAGCAGTAAATGTAGGACAATTTCTCCTGCTGAATCTGAAAATTATGTTACTATTTCTGCACTGGAAGTCCCAAAATTGATGGATTGGAGAGTCTTTTTTTTTTTTTTTTAAAGTCTAAACAAGCCAACCTGTATTTTAAAAGATCCTACAAATCTTGGTATTTTTTTGCACCCCTACTCTTGTCTCTAAGTTTTCCCTCTGACCTATGAATTGTTAGTGTCTTTCCTTGAGCTTGGTTGTCAGTGCAATAGCATCCTAAACAATCTGACTAAATTTTCTCCCTAGTGCTCCTGTATTTATGAAGCTGGATTCAATAAAAGGCTAACATGAACAAGAATGATACTGCAATGTAAGTGTTTATGCCCAAAGCTGTAATTAATACTTCCCACCCCCTCCTCCTTCTCCCTGCAGGCATGCTGCTGCTAACCAGTATGTTAAACACTAAACTTCACACCTCCTTCTTTTCTTGACTAGACTCGACTTTACATTTCTCCAGGCATCTGCAATTAGATTTCCAGACATACACAAAATCGCCATTCCTAATTCACTCTTCTGAGTGGGGTGGGATTTCAAAAGCAAGATGGAAATTCTCCATCCAGTAGGTTTTCTTCCAGAATTCCCACACCACAAAACCCAGGCCTCTGCAAGATGCTGTGTTAACATCATTCTTTTGAAATGGTACATTTGAGCCTCCCAGCTCTGAGAAGCTCAGGGTTTTTGGGTGTGCTTCCCCTGGCCAGTAGCAGACAGGTTATTTAAGCAAACACTCTTCCCTCGGTCTGTGCCAAGAGCTGTAGGCAGCAAGGGCATGGGATCAGAAGCAGCCTGTTTTATTCCAGACAGATTTCATTTTCTTCCTTCAGGCAAGAGTCACAAGCAATGCTGCACCTCGTTTACCCATTAAAATATTCCAGCAGGGCTATTATGCCTGTTTCTGGTTATACATATTGCCTTCTAGGAGGGGTACAATCAAGTGGCAACAGTCTCACAAGGAAAAGGGTCACCTTGATCCCAAAGCAGTCCAAAGCCCAAGCATTAGGCACAGTAACCCAGAGGCCCAAGAATTCAACTGAGGGCTCACATTGTACTCTGCATCTGGAGCTACAGTATTAACAGGAATGACAAACAAATGACTTTTAATAGGAAGGTGAAACACTGTAGTTATTGAAAGGAAGGATGTAATTAAACTTTGGAGGGTTCTAGGCTGTGGATTTGAACAGAGAGAGATGTTGAGAAGGCCAGAATCTTAAAATTCACAGTTAGTACCTCAACATGTATTCATGCCCAACAAATAAAAACCAGGAAGAGACATAGATACAAAAAACCCTCTGATTTTCAGAGGTTATAGAAACATGGACAGCCTTATTTATACTTAGAGAATCAAAGAGAAGTTTTTAGCTGGAAGTTGAATAAGACTGGCTATCTGCAGAGAATTTAGGTATACTTGTTACTACCAAACAGCATCAGATCTTTGAGGACACCCTTGCTCTGTGCTCCCAATAAAAGTGGAGTTCAGAAGAAGTGATGCCTTAGTCATAAGGTAACCAAATGCTTTGACATCATTTCTTTGAACCATTTAGCTGCAAGTTAGAAAGTTTTTGTAGCATCTAGTAAAATACCTGTTAAAAAAGGTTTTGGAGACGAATGTTTCTGATCCTTTATTCTCCTATTTATATTAGACATCAAAAGGAGTAGAAAAAACTTCTCCTCTAGCTTGTGTTGAAAGAGCTGCCTTTGTAGTAGTGACAGTGAATTTTTTACAGAAAATGTATTCATGGTCAGTAGAATTTCTCCACCTCAACATTCATTCAGAAGAGAGAATGGGTGAGGCCACACACAAGCTGTGCATACAGAAAGGGTTGAGGTAGGCCTGTCTTTACTCATGTTCATTTATAGATCCTGGATTTAAGCCATTTCTATGTCTTCAGTATTTCTCTTGGTAACCAAGAAGGTTCCCCATAAAAGACAGAGAAGCAGAGAATTCTACTTTTAGTCTCCTAGTTGACTAGGAGACTAGGAAATTCTACTCTTAGTCTCCTAGTACAGGTGCACTGCCTTATTATGCTGCATTGCATGGTCCTCACTGTTCTTGGCTGTCACAACACTAATTGGAATTTAGGGTACTTAACACCTTGAAATACCTATTTTTCAAAGATTCAATTCTCTTAATGAGTCTGTCTGAAAGACTACACACAATCTGTGTCAGCTCAGAATTACACTCTAAAAACCTCAGTTAAATGTTCTATTAAATAATGCTGCTTCTGGGCACACTCTACATTAAGAAACAGAAAGAGAAGGGACACCACAATAAATTTCACAAAGACACACTTCAGGGAGGATATCTCACATGAAACATTTACTACCCAGTTCTCTGTCCACTTGCATCCCCTGGCTGCAGCTGTTTCACACTCCAGTGTTCTGTGTGAATCAGGGCACTTAGGGGTTAAGAGATGATTTGTTGAGGGCTGCTTGCTGAATAATGTATATCCTTGCTCAACATTTATTCCACTTGCCAGGAAGAAAGGGAGGATAGAAGGGAGGATGCAAGGCCATCCATAAGGGGAAGCAGCCATGACCAGAGATCCTGGTATGGGAGCCTGAAACCAACTCAAACCAGCCTTAAAGTTTAGACCTGGACCAGGAGCTCAGAGAGTGTGTGCAAGGAGACAGGGTGAAAAGTTCAAACCAAAGAGGAGTCCCGACTTCATCAGAGGCTCCTGCTTCATCCTAGAGACCCCTGCCCACGACCACCGGGAGGCACTACGCATGTGTGACCGTATGGAAAAGACTTTTGAGCTCGTTGTAATACGAAGCAGAGATCAGCTATGAATATGTATAAGCGTGAAATCTAATGCATATGTAACTTGTAACCCGATATATACCAAGCCAAACACTGCTGTTGCTGGTGCACATGCCTTTGGAGGAGATATCCCCCATGCACCCAGCGCTGAATAAACGAACCTACTTTACAACTTCAACGAGTTGTGGAGTTTTTCCGTGCATCATGTGGACTGAACTCCAAATAGATAATGTTCAGTTTTTTGCTGCAAGCTGTGACAAGTCCTTTGATTCTGTCCTTTAGATGTCAAGGTGTGCTTCATGCACATTCTCGTTTCTTTTTAGAAATAGAGGAAAAAAACATCTATCTGAAAAATTATTCTGAAAGCTGAGTAAGAAATGCCAGAGGTTTCCTAGGCTGGCCTAAAACCCTAAATCTTACAATATACACAAGACAGAGTTAGTGATCCATCTTCACATTTTCATTTTGAAGTTTTAAGCAATAAAACTTGTTTATAAAACTAATATGGTTCAAACTATTCTATTACTTGCTGTTGAGTTCAGGCAAACTTAACAGATAGGTATATATCAAACTGACATCGTATTGTAGGAATTTTTCCCTGCATGCTTTTTCACAATTCCCAACTCACCTTTATTCCTTCCTTTCATTTGTAATCCTGAAATGTCCTTTTCATTTGCTTCTGAGTTGTATTGAGAATTATTTAAACCTCATCGTAGTTTCTGTCTCCCTTTAACTTTCACAGCTAATTTTCACTTCAATGTGCCTAAAAGAACATTCTTGTCTCCTGATCTCAGGAAAGGCTTTTGCAATCCCATCTGCCACTTGAAGGCTGTGCAAGATACCAACAGCACCTACAAGTACACTGGGAAACTGCTGCAGTCACAAAGTTGTTCCTCATGAGCCTTTGCTCAGCAAATTTTCCTTAAATTTGCTCTCTTTGGCAGTTAGTGATCTTAAAGGTCTTTTCCAAGCTAAATTTTTCTATGACTACTCACAGGGTCTACTGCAGAGACACATTTTCTTTATTACTGTAAATTAAGAAAAAACACTCAGTGTTGCAACACAAAAGATCTACAGGGAAGAGGCACTGTAGTAGGATGAATTTTTTTGTGAAGAAAACATAGAATTAGAATTAATATTTTAAATAAATATTGGATGAAAACTAACCCAAGAGTCTGTGAAGAAAAATATATTGAAATAGAAATTGCTGCAGAACTAAGTAAACATAGAATAAGTAGAAGGAACTAAGCCTGTTTAAGGACAGGGTTAGAAATGCAGGGGAGTAATCTATTTGGGTTTTAATGCTTTTGTCCTGCTGCAGCTGCACAGGCAAGCACAGAAAGGATATTCACATTGTTAATCCTGGACAGCTGACTTAGTGGTAACTCTGACTGTAATTTGCACCCTGCCAGATTCCTACATAGTGCAGGGATACCTCTGAAGAAGGATAAGGACACAGATGAATGCTTAGCTTGGGCTTTAATAGACAGAATTTATGAGGACAACTCCCTGTGGAAGAGAATATGGAGCAATGATACTTCAGCTTGCTAAGTTTCACAAGCTAACAGGAGTGATGCAGCTGTGCCAGCTTCCCAGACAGACAAAGTGAGCCCAGGGAGAGCTATGGAATAATCGTGTCTGGTACGTGAGTCAGCCCACTTAGCGCAGGGCCCGCCCTGGTGCCACACAGCTGCATTCCCCAGCCTTCCCCGCCTGTTTGTCGAAGGGGATAGGCACTCCCTCTGCTCAACAGCCACAACATTACTGCCCAGGACACCCCTCCTCCTTCAGCCCTTTTCAGCCCTATTTTCAGGTAGATAAAAAGGACAGCATAAAAAATTTCATACTAGGACTAAAGGTATCAAACTTATGAGATGCTCTTCTCATTATCCACCCATTCCATTTTACGTTCAGGTGACAAAATTTCAAATTATTCCTACTATCTCAAGACTAAAGATTAGTTTCTTCTGGTGGCCATCCAAATTATCTTGGTTGTTATATGCAATCTATAAAAAGGAGAGATATAGGTCCTACTTTAAAATGATGTGATCTAATAATGAGATCATTGTCTATCAGCATTAGGTGAATTTCTGGTGACCAAACAGATGGAAGAGTATGCACTGAGATATCCACTGAAACTGCTGGTGGAGCATACAGAATGGAGTCTTTCCATCTGGTCACTCCTGTGTAGACTGGCACTGTCCTGCATCCTGCCCCTTCTCCATTTGATGCTGCAACTTGGGCCAGAAAAGACCATGGCCCTGCCAAGGTTTTGCTACTTCAGGGAAAGGAAGTCTCTCCTAAGATTTCCTGCATACCAGCTAGCCCTGCACAGTCCAAAAGTCTATATTTGCACAGACAAGTTATTCCTACAGCTTCAATTTTATACAGAACAAAAAGCAGTAACCCATTGTCCTGTGATTTTCAGGAATTTACTTAGGAAAAAATGGATGTGAGAAATTTCAGGTGAAGAGAAAGGATACATCCTGCATTCAGGCCTGCAATGATGAAAAATTCTTGTTACCCCAACTCAGTTACTTCTGTTAGTGGAAAGGCTTTGTGTTCTTGAAGAAAATCATAGCTTAAGTGAAACCAGTGTGGCACAAAGGACACTTTCCAGTTCTGTATGTGCAAACAGCTAGGTCTTTTCAGTAACAGAAGAAGATGCAAGAAACTTAACCCATCACAGCTGGGTTATATACACAAGATACAAACGCAGGGCTAAGCTCATTTTTCTCAACCAAAAACGAAATTAATTAATTGTGTGAAGTTGAGAAGAAGCCAGACACGTGGCAATACTTGTAAGACAGAGGGGTTTTGGCATCTTTTCTTAGGAAAGCAAGTTGTTGTGTGTATTTAGAGAAATAGAACTTTTTTGTCAAAAAGGTTCCGAAGCACAAGTCTGCTGTGGAACATCTGAGGGAGCTGGGTTTGTTGAGTCTGGAGAAAAGGAGGCTCAGGGGAGACCTTGTCACTCTCTACAACTCCCTGAAAGGAGGCTATGGCCAGGTGAAGGTTGGTCTCTTCTCCCAACTAATAAGCAAAAAGAAGTGGAAACAGCTTCAAGTTGCACCAGGAAAGATTCAGATTGGATGTTAGGAATTTTTTTTCACTGAAAAGGTGGCCAAGCATTGGAACAGGCTGCCCATGAAGTGCTTAAATCACCATCTCTGAAGGTATTTAAAAGACATGTTGATGTGGCACTTGGGGACCTGGTTTAGTGGTGGATTTGGCAGTGTTGGATTAATGGTTGGACTCAATGCTTTAAAGATCTTTTCCAACCTAGATGATTCCATGATTCTATGAAACTCTTGTCTAGATCTAAGGGTGATTTATGATTCTAAGAGCAAGATTTAGAGAAGTTGGCAAAGCTGAGCAGAAGCTGCCTGTTACACCTTTGTGGTGTGTAATAAACACACAAATTCTTATCACAATAGGACTGTAAGGCCTAGCAAACTTTTATTCAGAAATGGTATTGGTTTAGACAAACTACTTGAGGAGGAGTATGGACTAAGTGACCTCTAGCATCTCTTTCAATCTACTTTTCTATGATTTTCTGTTATCTCCTGGAAAGATTCTCCAAAGGGCTTTAAATTTGCATAGGCGAAAAAGATAATTATTTTTAATGAGAACCATGATTTTACTCTCACGGTGAAACTTCAAGGGTGCTGCATAATATTAAGCATATTATTCAGGCCCTGTGGTGCCTTCCCGAGATAAAAAATCCTGCAGCCATTCCCTACCTCAAGTTTGGTCTGAATTGCAATACTGAGTCACTAATGACACTGACAGCTTTTTCACTCTCTTCTCCTCTATTAAAACAAACAAATGTTATGGCTTCCTTCTTTATATCAGTGCTTTAGTGTTTCTTGATATTGTTGATTTTTAAATGTATCTTCATTGTACTTAGAAAACCCCCAAATGTTTCTACATATTTGCACAGGTAGGGAGTTTGACCTTTCATGGGGTTTTTGTCTTAATTAAAATCATCTGAAAAGTGAAGTTTGCTTCTTTTAAAAGTAATTGGATTAATGCAAACATTTTCAGTGCCTACTTCAAACCAGTATAAATGGTCTGACATTAAATAAGGTTAAAAAGTCCCCTATAAACTACCACTACTGTTATTAAATTTAATTAAGATAGAACAGCAGGCAGTTTAAATGGGAAAGTGTTGCACAAAAATGGCAGCGCAGAAAAATGATTCTGATGTTGTCATTAAAGCTAATTGGAAGCAAGGGTTTCTAAATGACAATATAATTAACAGGCTAATGAATACCAGATTAAGATTGTTATTAACAATGAAATTTGCAAACATACATGAGAAACTAGTTAGGGATATCACACCATTAGAGATATTACATGGTAAAACTTCACAAATTACACAGCAGTTTGTCTGATGATGGCACAGAGCTCCAGCCATGTAGCAACAATTGAACCTTTTTCCCTCTCACCTCCTCTTCTCCAAATTACGTTATAATCTTCACAGATTAGCTATAAAATGTGTGTTTTGAGAAATTATGCCATGCTAAATGGCATGGAGCTCCTGGAAGTAGCACTGTTTGATAAGGTAATGATCAAAGTCGGGAGAAGGCCAATGGTTGCATGCAGCCTATGGCCTGAGGCTAAAAACAAGCCACTGCTGGGATTCACCACTGAACAAATACTTCACACATTGAAGAACAAGGGGTCTGCTAAATAAGGCTAATGTGCTTTTATGCAGAAATGAAGTTTTTTAATAGGAGCATTTGGGCTGTCTCCTTTTTCATGAACCCCTGCTAAACAGCAGATGGAACAGTGCTGGCTCAAATCTAGGAGACTGTCCTTTGTGTGTCAGTTTGTCACCATTTCAGTGCTTGAAGTGAAACCTCAGGGATAGGCCAGGAATGATGAGGGCTCTTGGTGAAGAGCCCTCAACACAACATAATACAGGACATAATACACAACATAATACACAACATAATACACAACATAAAGGGTGGCAAAAGTGAACGAATTACAGAAGAGCCTGATGGTGGTTTTTTTTGTTCCAAAAGATCTTGGCTGTGTTTGCAGTGCTGTAAGGATCCAGGTATTGTTGCTGGCTTGAGATAGTATCTCTAGAAGATATTATTGTTGAATATTATTAGTATATTAGATATAGCCTACTCCTCTCACCAGGCCTGGTTTAGGTTTCATTCTGTTGCTGAAGAATGTGTCACAATTTTTTTGCACATTAAAACCACATTTGAAGGTTTGGGTTCAGGCATGAACTTTCTTATCCTGAGCCTAATTGTTAACAACTGCTATTATTACTTTCAGTCAGGAATGCAAGCTCTAGAAAGCAGTGTTTTGATTTTATAGGCTTTTCAATAATGCAAAGAAAATTGGTGAGTAATAAAGCAATTAAGCAGACTTGAGACAGATCTTTGCCTCTGGTTAGTTTGTGCAACACTGTTATTTGTATACACATTTTACAACACGCTCATAGCAAGATGGGTTTGTCTTCTGTGAAATTTGTTAACATGAAGGACAGATCAAAAAGAGCTGACAGACAAATATAACCTCAAATGGCCTAGCATGTTCAAATAAGTGAATGTTACTTTCCTAGAAGCTGCAAAAGGACAAACAAAGGCCTGAAAAGAATACAGAGTATGCCACAGAACAACCAAAATTGCTGGACTTGGGTTATGGAGGCACATATGCCAAAACTGCAGGAGTTTTTAAGAAATCTGAGGGAAAAAGTGAAGTGCTGAATAAAAATTTCAAAGCAGAATTTTAAAGAAACATTTTACTTAACTAGCAACTACTAGATGAGAAAATATTCTACAAGAGTAAAAGTGTGAATACAAAAAGGAAGCACTTTACTGCAATTGTACCAGACTGATTTTCTTAGAAGACCTTGCCAACTTCTGTTTATAAGCATTTTTACAGGTCAGAAAGGTTCAACTTTTGCAATGAAAAGGAATTTTGAGTGCTCAAATCTCAAGGTTCAGGCTTCTAAGCTAGAATATAAAACAGTATCATAAACAACAAACTATTGAATATGCACATGAAATGTTACACAATTTCCTTTGCCTCTACAACTAAGCATATCTAGAATAAACACATATTTCATCCTTAATTGAGGCATCCAAACAAAATGAAGTGCATTGAAAAAATTCTATTTTGTGGAAACTATTTTGTGGAAAACTGAAAACATCTGGAGGAGACAGCATAAGAACAAGCACAATGACAATTTGTAGGAAGAGATGATCTAAATAAACCCAAGATTGATCTCATATCCCTTGACTCAAAGATCAAAGTTCCTTAGAAGTCAAGATTCTTTTCTTCACAGTAACCACTGGGAACCAAAGAACACTTTCCATCAACTACTCTTTTGCCAAGACAGAGGTAATTCACATCCTTTAAATACAACTCTTTATGTAGTCCTTGTTTCATAGTACTTGGCAGAGACAGTAAGATCCAAGCCATACTTAGTTATGTGGACAGAATTAAGCTCTTAAAATATCAGTAAAATTGATCATATTGAACTCTGAAAAGGACTGCATCTTGCAAGATAAGAAGTGGAGTATTTCAGCAGTTTCCAAAATGACATCGTATCAAAAGATTAAAATCTTTGGCTGGCAGTGACATTTCTTACCTGTAATCCCTTGGAAGAGAAAGGTGTAACTTTAATTTTAGGTTGGTATTGAAATGACCTCAGCTGAAGTCACTTTATTCCCAAAGGAAGGCAACACAACACAGATGTTAAAACTTCCTTTATAAATATCACTCTTTTTGCTTGGTCTGAATTCTTCTAAATTTTAATGTGTGGAGAAGCTCTTACATGGGTCAACATGAAAGTTGTTATGACATGTTCACACTTATGTAACACACTTTTTGGTTGTTGATGGAAACGTTATAAAAAACCACATTCATGCTAGTGTGAAATATGGCCTTAGAGAATCTTCCTCAAATTGGCAGCAAAAGCAGAACTCATAACTGAAATAACTATGTTTTGTTATTGAGTCTTGGAGCTCCTCAAAACCAGCAGGGGAAAAACCACTACTTGTTTCATCAGACTATAAAAAAAATACTTCCTATCTTTATCCCTGAGTAAAGCACCAGCATAATCATGCTATTGATAGAAACAAGATGCGGTTTTATTTGAAGTAATCAATCCTGTTTGTGTTCTGCTGCCAATTGTTTTCATTGTCTGTGAGAGGGTGCCTTCTGTATGGCCCAGAAAATCCATGCACACACTGTTTTTAGCTGCAGCAGTTGCTGAAGTCCAGCTGGCTTTCTGGCAGACAAGGCACTTCTTAGCAAATCTCTGGCTACATGGGGTTATGAGCATTGTATCATATCCACAGGCAGAGTGGTGCTGGTTTTCAAACCACAGTATGCCCCACTAGTGTTGCCAGTGTTTTTCTTGGGAATGAACACAGCATTATGTCAAGAGATTGAGCTCTTCCAAAGGGCCACTGCGTGGGAATTGCCCTGTGCAACTTCTGTTTCTATGCCTCTTGACTGTGCAAAGCCCCTGGCTTTTAAGCATGGTGGGAAGGGTCAAGGGGAGATGGAAAAGGGACTGTGTCAGTGCTCTGCAGCCAGAAACTCTTCCCCAGTATGAATCAGCAAACAGACACAGTAGAGAGTTCTGTCTGCTGGACCCACCAGTACAACAGTTAATGTTTACACTTTCTTCACACTGTTGCCTGGCTTGAAAAATCAGTAGTAAAAAAGTAAAGTTCACACAATTATTTTCCTTATTATTCAGAACACTTTAGCTGCTGAACAATATCCCATGTTACCTCTAATAATGAAAAGTTCTCCACACAAACCTTTGGGCTTTAAAGAATGAGGGGGGAAAAATCTTATATTCTGTAGAATAAATCTCCATTTACTGCAGAAAAATATCCTCAGTGTATGCATGTAAGCTGAGCAAGCAGTAAATTTCTTCAACTATGTACTTTTTTGGTTTAGTATTCATAAATATTCCCCATCTGACAGTGGTTTCATTTACAGGAGTGCAAGGGAAAACTGAATTCTAAGATTTATTTAGTTGAGAGGAGGAAGCTTATAAAGGTCAGCTCATGCGAAGAGGAGACATTACCACATAATTTCACATACTGCTCACTATGAATATTATACAGTAAATAAATAGTAATTCCTAACTTCTATATAGGGCTTTTCAGTTACATCAAAAACAAAGCTAACACTTGAATTTGGAGTGCTAACTCCAAGTGCATAAAAAAATGTAATCTTAACAAAGCCAAGATTTGTTCATAAACTGCAGAATAATTGATTTATGATGCAGGTCTTCCATGGCCATTATAAACTGATTTTTCATTCAAAAGGTCAATAAACAAGTTGCTCCATCTACTTATCTTCTANCTATCTAAATAGCTAAAAATCCTAACCAGCATCCTACCTAAAAATCCATTTTATGTCTCAACTGGGCTAAGAAAAGTTGAGACACTTTTAGTGAACCAGACCTTGTCTAAAAACTAACTAAAATTTTAGTGAATTATCCTGAAACATTAAATCACCAAGCTCCTCTCAACATTTACCCTTTTTTCAACTTGGAAATATTACTTTTTTACTTCCTTTCAACATGTCCTTTTGACCTCTCTTCCTTTTTGCAATAATGCTCATATATTTTACTAGAATGGTCTATTAATTCATGCTGTCCCACAGAACAGAGTCAAAAGCTCTATAAAACCAATTAAGCAGGTTGGGGCTTTTGGAACACAAAATTTTTAAAGCTTCAAAGCTATCATGTGCATATCTGTGAACTCCCCTTGTTAATCTACCATATGGAATTGTCTGTTCTTTAAAGGCAGCATTTTCTCCTGTCGTTGTGATTTCTAGATGTGAAGATCTTCCATAAATGCTGCTCAAGAAGCCCATGTTAATGTTTTCACCCAGTGGATTATCACCTTAATCTTGACATTCGCACTTTAAAAGTACCTTCATCTTTCTACATGACAGCAACGCAGAAGTGAACTTTTTCCAAATGAAAAATTATCTTAGAGAACTTACCCTTTCCTATAAACATCTATTTCATACATGCTAACTAGAATCCTTTTGTTTATTTGATTTAACAGCATGAGCTATTATAAAAACAGAGAAAGAAGTCATATAATATTTTGTTTCAGGTAGAAAAGTAGTTTTCCTAAAAGTGAGAATTTCTTAATTCTCCATAATGGTAAATAACGATCCTGGAGCAGTAAAGAACAGGCTACACCAATTCATACCAGCTGATATTTCTTTACTTGACATGTGGTTCAAATCTGCCTTTATCTCTAAAGATCTGCAATTTGCTGGGAAACATGTTAATAGTGAAAGCTTTCAGCAAAGTATAATAATTTTTTTTTTCACTTCTCACCAAATGTTTTTTGGGACACTTTCCACTGTAAACACCTAGTTCACAGTTTGAAAAGCACATTAAAAGATATTATAAAGCTCTAACTCACATAAAAGATCTTAGATGCTAGAAGGATAAACACAGAAATTTTTTGAAAGTCTAATTAAAAAATCATCTACTGAAGCTGCAGTAGTTATCACTTAGCAATGTAAGAGGAGTAAATAAAAATTAAGATAAGCCTACCAGTGTTTGAGGGACAATGTGCCAGTGAGGTCCTTCAGTCTGCTGTCTCAGTGGGGGCAGAGGATGGAGATCCACGTGGCAGCAGACACAGGCATTATTGATGAGTTTAAAACCATGGAAGTGCCTGAGAGCAGGAATTAGGGCTTCTCCCTGCAAAAAGGTGTTGGGATTTGGTTGTCTAGAGCTTAATGATGGTGACAATGGTGTTGAGTATTTATCTGTAAGGATCAGAGGAAAGGCCAGCAAGACAGATGTCATGGTGGGAGTCTGTTATAGACCATCCAGCCATGGTGAAGAGGCACACAGAATGTTCTACAAGCAGCTGGAAAGAATCCCACTCAGAGAGAACTTCAACTTACCAGATATCTGCTGGAAATATAATACAGCAGAGAGAAAACAGTTTAGGAGGTCCCTGGAGAGAGTGGAAGAGAACTTCCTGGTGAAGCTGGTAAGTGAACTAACCAGCAAAGTCACTCCTTTAGCACCTGCTGGCCTACTATTTTTTCAGATGCTCTCTTTGGGGTATGTTTATAAGTGAAGTATAGATTTCAGTGTCAGATAACAGGTTTTGATATGCCCTTGTTTAAAAATATTTCTAGAGGTATAATCTACAAACTAGTCACAATAGACCATAGGAACAAGTGATTTAAGGCATGAGGGTAAATGAAACATAGGCACATACTTGAAGTGGTTTCTAGAATTACATTGGCCAGTCTGTTATGCAGGGTCCTATACCGTGTTAAAATTTTAATGCCCCAAATATCCATATATTTACAAAGAAAGGTTTAATTCATTCTGAAAATGCAGCACAGATACACCTAGGTTAAAAATCATGAATTACATAGGCACTCAGTTAGGGCCAAAATTTGTCTAATGAAAGAGCTGTACTTTCCATGCCTCTGGAAGTACTGTACAAGGCAGTATTGTAAATACTGCATTCACCATGAGATGCAAAGAGAAGCATTACCCAAAATTTTACATACATGACTATTTTAAAAACAATATACCTCTCACTTATCAAGACACCCTAGCTGAAAATCACTTGGATCTTCAGTGATACAATCTAATTGTTTAATTTTGTTTCTGAGAGGCAACTGATCATGTCACCAAAAGAAGAAGTAAATTCTCTTTAGCAGGAGGAGCACAGAAGACAAATAGTGAACAAACAGCACTGTGAACAAAGGGAAACTCCTGTTTAAGATCTGATGTGCATGACTGTGATAGCTTGCAGAGCTGAGAGAGACAAGCTGTCTGAAGGACCTGTGGAGGACACGAGGAGATCACTGGGGAAAGGTCCCTGTGCCCTGGCTTTGCTCTCACACTACCCATGTGCTTCTGGCCAGAGGATGGCAGGCAGGCTGCATCCTGGGATAACAGGCTTTTGGTTTGACTTAGTGGGGGCTTTCTACTGCCTTCCCTTCCTTAAGATCTGACTGATGTGTTGGGGTCAAGTTGATAAAGAACAGGCTCAGAATGATTGCCTTTGAGATATGGGGGCAGAAAGAGTGAGTGCACCAGTCTAGATAGGTAATCTCCCATGCCTGAAAACTTACCAGCAGAAGCACTTGGAGAAAATGGAAATTGGAAGAGGAATAAGCCCACATATTTCATTATGGACAAATTATGACAAATTATTCCTTTTGTGACAGGATAAAAAGTCTAAATTATACAGGAGAAGCAGTAGCTGTCACATCATCCTGACTTCAGTAAGATTTTTGACATCCTGTCCTGTGAAATTAATATAAGCAAGCAGGGAAGCTGTCAGCATGAGGGGGCACAACCTGCTGGAGAGGTGGACTCAGGAGTGCTGTGCACAGAGGAACTCATGTAATTGAAAGAAAGGAAGATGGGTAGGTTATCCAGGATTGTTCAAGCAGTTTCACTTGTGATGCAGCTATCACATGAAAGCTCTGATCAAAAAACCTCAGACAGTACTAAACAGAAGGAATGAAATGTTTTGGAAGGGAAAAGCAGACCACAAAATAATATCAAAAACATTTTTCATGCACTTGGCACAGGATCCTCCCTTTGCTGTGGACCTTCCTTGCATGTCCTATTATGCCACATTCCTGCAAAATTCTTCGGCACACTGGACATTTTGAAGACAACTTCAATAAAATATCCACCAGGTATGGTTTAGGCACATGTGCTCACACTTCAGGGCAGAAGGCTGGACTAGATGTCAATCAAAAATCCTTTACAACTCAGTTTTTGATCTATTTCAACAAAGGTAACTCCCAAATTGTATTATACACACAACTGAAGAACACTCCATATAAACAACAAGAAATCACACTGATGACAAGAAAAACAGTTTTTCTCCTTCTCAAGTGGGGAAGTACTTATTTTTAAATTATCAGATAAAATATATTAATATTCCTAATACTTTTAAAACCTCAAGTTACACTACCTGTCTCTCAGGAATCGCACCTGATAGTGGCCATTTATATTCCTGAAGCAGACTTGAGAAGTCCACCAGTTTCATATATTTGCCCTGCTTCTGCAAAATGTACAAATTAGCCCAAACCCCTCATTTTAAGCTAAACTTCCTACTTCAGCCAGAGCACAGAGGATTTGATTTCAAGTTGCTGAATATAGCTTTTGCTAATTGGGGTGACTGGCATTGAAAAAGACCTGAAGACCTTGTAGTTTAGGATAATATGAACTTGCACCATCATCAGTTTCAATTCACTTTCTCATACATTCAGTGCAAAGGCTTAGTCCTTCCCCCTTGCCAAACATGAAATGGATCTCTTGCTCCTCTGGGATGCCAGAAGACCATGTTTATTAGATTCTTAGGTCTAAGCTTCTATTGACAGATGTATGAGAGTAGGTTACAATTGATTTCATACAGTCACCCAGAAATTAAACAAGTAAAGCATGCAATTTTATGGACCAGCTCCATGTAATGTAAATCTTGGAAATCACAGAATCTCCACCAGTATAAATACATGGAAGGGTTTGCAAGAAGGTGTTATCTCAGCAGGAATTCAATTCCATCCCTCCCCTAAGCCACACAACATTGAGTTTTAAAGACAGGAAACTAGCTACCATGGGACCTGCACAAAAATAGATGCTCTCTGGTAAACAGTGGGAGTCACTTCAGGAGGAAGTGGTTAGAAATCCTGTGGTTAGAAAAAGCAAATGACAAGATGTTGCCAGTAATGTAGGTATCTGGGAAGTGACAAGAAATACTATAGTCTTTAATATCTGAGATTTTGGACAGGTTTTATTATTTATTTCTCAGGGGACATCACATCCACTGTTCTTCTGGAGCATGCCTACACTGACCACTGATCCATGCCTTTCAAGTTCACTATTTACTGTCTTCATTACACAGGATTTATAGACTAGCATTACTGTGTGTATTTGCACTCTCACAAACTGAAATCTTTTTGAGGCAATGCATTTTCCTGAGTTTAAACTCAATTTAATTCCTTGATTTGCTTTTCTTCCTAAGGGGCACCTACCAGTACTTGAATTCTTATTTGTCCTCTACAATCTCTTTAGCTCTTTCATAGTGCTAAAATCTCAACTTTTTTCCAGTGAAAAAACATCTTTGCCTCTATTGATTAAAATTCACAATATGTGATTTTTATTTATATTTCAAATATTTCTGGATACTGCTCTTTTGTTATAATTGACAAGGTACTGTACAAGTACACAAGACAAAAAAAAAGACAAAGCAACCATGGGTTCTTTGAATCTCAACTCTTCAAGAATGTTTATTTTACAAAAGCATGCTTTTTTTCTCCCACAATTTCAACTCAGCAGAGAATATAATAATCTGTTGACATCTTTCATCTATTATTTTAATACACACAAACTTTGATCCAACCATAGAGACAAAAGGTTTTTGCTTATTGTGTTTCCCTAGTTTGGCTAATGTTGCAGCAGCAATTTAAAGGGCTGCTGCTCCTTTTCACTCCGTGCTAGGACACAGCCCAGAAATTTGCCTTCAGTTTTTCTCTATCTGGAACAATCTGGAGCAGATTTCAAAGCCCACTGAGGAGTAACAAGAACATCAAGTCATATATCAGGGATAGCTAGACATACCAGCATTAGGAAACACTGTTGGCACCTGCAAGCCCACCCCATTTTGGACATTCACATAGAAAATTCACTGAAGCTGCTCACTGGACAAGTAGAGTTCAACAGCCTAATACTGGAGATCCTGTCTATAAACACTTTGGCTGATTTTGGGGTACATGAAGTACACACAGATAAATCATCAGAGAAACAGAGAGGACTGGAAATGCCCTGAACATTTTTCCTGCTCCTTGCTACTGCATGATTTGCTACAATAAATTTCAGTCACCTAGCCTAGAGAGTCACAAGGCAGAGGATGGGAGAGTTCAGAGTGAGCAGGGGAGGTTAAAAATGGGGAATCTCCATTCCTATGCATGTTGAACATTTCTGTGTCCCTTGTGGCCCCAGTGAAAGCAAAGGCACAGCATTCAGAGGAAGCTGCTTCTCCTGAATAACAGGTGCTCTGGGGAGAGGCAAGAAGTAACTGATGGGGGAAATCACTGGTCTGAAGACAATAAACTATTGTAAAACCCAGGTCTGAAATCACAAATGAGCAATTATTGATGGTACATTTCAAACTACCACCTTTTCATCACCTAGTCAAAATTTTGCCAGCTCCCAGAGCATGCACTCTTCCTGTATGTAGTGTGCCATGTGTTAAGATTACCTACAGAAAGCACATGGATTTTTGTAATGTAAAGGAGTGATACTGTGGGGTGATATAGGAGTTCAATATTCCACAAGTTTCATAATATGTGGAAAGTCTCTTTATATATGCTAGAAGTCTGAAAGCAATGTGACAAAACTAAAGACAACTTTGAATTTGGTATGACTCCTTATTTAAACGAGTTGGAGAAATCCCTTTCCTTCCTCTTGGCTAAATACACTATCTTGTACAGAGTTTCTTAAATTTTTAGGGTTTAGAATACATTCTGTCCATGTGGCAGCTAAATATCTTGTTCTGTTTATTCAGAAATTACTTTTCAGTAAGTGTTTTATACTTTTGTCACAAAAGCTCTGAGCATTAAAGAGACAGTTGTATTACAGCATAAAGAAACCACAAAGCAGTAATAGAGAAATTGGATACATATGTCATGGTTATTTTATTTTAGTATTAAAAATAAAAAAAGGGAAATTATCTTAATGGAATGCATGTCATTACTCAGTTGCATTCCTCTTTCATCTCTCCAGTTTATTAATCTTTCTCATGCTTATTTCTAGTAGGACTTATTTGCATCATCATATGGGTCAGGATCAAATTTCCAATGTTTCCTAAAGCTTCAACTACAAATGGCAAAGTGAGCCACCAAGCAGGCTGCTAACCTCAAAGAGAGTGTCTACATGGACTGAGACAGAGATCTTGGGAAAAAGTTTTAACAAATAGTTAGCTGAGAGGAAAGGAAAACATCCTCCCTCTCCCAAGAGACCCAGTTTCATTATTATAATGTAAAATTTTGATTCTTCAACTCATTGTTCTGGAATTTCTGTAGAGAAACACTTAGGAAATACTTGTTTAGGAAAAAAAAAAAGAAAATATTTGACTGACACATGTTTTGGATGCTATGCTTTACACTGCATAAAGACACTGCTTTCAGGGGAGGATGCTGAGCGACAGATCCTGGTTGGAGGCAGTAACAGTGCAGCCAAGGCCATTTAAACCCTCAAAAGGCTCTTCCCAGCCCTGCTACTTGGCTAATTTAGACATTGCTTTGTTCAGCATGTGCAACCTAACAGGGAAATGAGCCTGCTTCCCCAAAGCACTGCTCTGGGCTCCAGCTACCCAGTGCAGAAGGTGTCCAGTCACACGAGGTCAAGTAGCACAGCACCTAATGTCAAAGAAGCACTTGAGTAGAGAACTGTTCCTGTGGGAACTATCTCGGAATGTAAGGATTAGAGTCATCAACAGTTTTGTGGATTTGGCATGCAGTTCCCTGCATCAGAGAGTGTGAACAGTAAGAGCTTTGTGGTCTGGACACTCCATTCAAGGCTGATCAACACAGAGAGAAATAACACAAGTATAATTTGAGAGAACCTCTATAGTGAAGACATTCCTTTTGGGATGTTAGCCAGCTTTTTTTGATTCATATAATTATTTTACATGTAGAATTTTTCTATCACGCAAATTGAAAAGCAACTCTCTTAGGAAAACTTGTAGGCTAGTAACACTGCAAGTGTTTTGTCTATATAGAGTAGTACTTGTTCACCAGGCATTTAGGATTATAGGCTCCTCACATGACTCCAACTAAGAGCTGCACATTTCTCTGTGTTAACTATTTTCACAGACTCAGAAACATATTTCTACACATTTCATGCATTAAATGCCTTTACCTTTGTTTTGCTTTTGCTGACTTAGCAATTGATCTGGTTTTGCTTGGAAACACTGCCTCTTTAAATAGGAATAGCTCATTCTTAGAGGCAATAGTTGATAAATTATAACATGACAGAAATATTGTGCATGCTCCTGAAAGGCATAATAATAATGTCTCTCCAGATGTGTCTAGAAATTAAATAGCAGTTTTGCAATGCCAGTTTTTAATAAGCAATCTGAAGAGTCTATAATTTAGGAAACATTATCATTTAGTATGGAAAAAGGAGACAGATTATAGCCCTATATGAAGCAGAGGTTGCCTGGATTTTCAGAGGGCACACATTCCCACCTAGTAACAGGTTTGGTACATTACATGTTCTATTACAGCAGTTAACTCCTCCATAGAATTATTTCTGTCCTGAATATTGGTATGTGTGGTTACAGCACTGGTGCAGAACAGGTACCAAATTCAGTTATGTGTATGAAGATGATAATTTCCAGAAATGCACCTTCCTACCTTATCTGAAAGACAGATTTACATGAGTCTCTCATCATAGAAGCTTTTCTCTGTTCTATTGTTCTCAGTAGTAAGGCACTCTTCCTATCACTAGAATCAAGGCTCACATTTGCTAAACTGCCATGGAGTAATGGTGAATGCTGCTGGGATGACTGGGATGTGACTTCTCAGAGGCAGAAGGCTATTTCCCCTGGAACTACCTCCTCTGGCTGCCACACTGGCAATGGTGGAGGCAGCCAAAGATGTACATCCTCATCAGCTCTTTATATCCACTCTGCATCTAGAAGAAGAAAACAACAATTCTTTCATTCTCCTATGCAGAAATTCATAGGGCTGATAATTGATGGTGTTGTAGTTCAGCTCTGCAGCAAAAATTCAAAGGAATTTTCAAAGACAGCAGGAACACTGCTATAACAAGAAAAAAAAATACTTGGGAAGAAATAGGTTTTAAATTGCAATTATTATCTTCTGCATGTGCCTGTATATTTGGGTTCAGGTTAGCTGAAAACTTTGGAATTAATTTAAAGAAAAATTAAAATCATTACAGAGCATAATGTCTTATCAGAGCTGATAATTTATCAGTGAAGGTCTCAATTTCAAGATCTTTAATTAAAATGACTGATGCTGAGACAGTAGGTGAGAAGAGCATAGTGCACTCCCTTCTTTAAGCATTCCAAAATTTAGCAAAGGAAGTTGGATCTGGGCTGAGTCAGCTGGGACCATCCTAAAGGGGTCTGTGTTTGCTAGAACTGCTGTTTTTTGTATACCCACCCAATCACATGGACTGCTCTGAAAAAAGCCTTCTTCCCTCCCATTTCTTCACTCCTGCTCCTGTAGCAATACTTTCTCTCCTGGTGTTCAGCAACAAAACCAATTCCAAAGGAATTCCCTGAGAATATGGACAGACTTCTAGGAGCAGAGAAACCACAAACTTGTTGAGTGTCACGCAGCTGCACAAAACATTTGGGTAATGTTGCTTCAAATCAGGATGGTCATGTTTGAGTTTTCAGTTTTCCTGCTTTATTTCTAAAATGACAGTCATGCATCTGTTTTCACTTTACTGTTTGCATTCAAATTCTTTGTCACTGCACTTCAAACACTGAATTACAATTTAGCTGCTCTTTAGTGAGAATAATTGTCAGTATCTTGCCAAACAGCCTGTGTCCACTATAAATGAAACCTGCATAAATTAGAAAGGGATATTTTGCTTGTAAGAGAGTCTGAGAATAATTTATGCTATAAATAAACACCTTGATATGCCTAGTAGAAAGTAGATGATTATAAAATGTCTCCTGTGTAATTAGGGAGCATATTTTTGTGTAATTAAGAAAATGAATGAGAACTAGGTTTTGAGGTAGCGCTGGTGGTCTTGCTGCCCTATTGTAATATAGTACATACGGACACTTGCATTACTTTTATATACAACTATTGTAATTTTTAGAATAGTTTTTCTATTAAGCTAGAAATGTATTTTAAACTTCAGAAATGCCAGCAAAACACAGTGCTTAAAAAAAAGAAAAAAAAAAACAGATCCCAGAGAGATAGTTAAAAAAATTCCACTCTATATGCAATGATTCCATTTTGCCGTGTTCAAAGGAAACTGATAGGAAAGTAATTTTTCAAAAAAAAATAAGCAAGTTATTCTTTCCCTATTCTCACATAATCAGTTAGTACCTAGAGCTTGGATACTTGTTTTTATCTGTTTGCTTATAAATTTCTTCTGGTTTAGTGAATTCTGTCAAATTTAGCATAGCAAAGGTATCACATGAAAGAGAAAAACAATGGAAAACACTCCATTTTCTTTCAGAGTTAAACAGTGACAAATATGAGAGACCTTGGGATCCAAGTCCAAGTACATACATGTACACACGTGTATACCTGATATCATTTACTCTTTGAGCTGGAGTGAGCTGAAGAAACAGACCTTTATGACCACTTTTGCATAAAAATAAGTGCTGTTATCACAAGACAGTTAACGAATGGGTACGTTCCTTTGGTTTAAATATTTACCCAAGTGGATTTTTTCCTGCAATGCTGGCACTTCTTTTTATAATCTGGCACTAGCCGTGGAAAATCTGTATTTTTATTTTTGCTTTTAACTCCTGCCAAGGTTTCTAACAGCTGCCATGTGAAGCAGATTTCACCTCTCATGTCTGTACACCTGCTTAAAAAGTGACATTCACACCCTGCATTGAGGCAAGGTACAATTGAGGGAGTGCAAGTAGCTGCTTTTCTGGAGGCACAGGTAATGTGTCATATGAGAGAGCCAAGAGTCCCTGGCAAGCATGAAATTTTGAGTTCTGCATGTTTTTTTTAAGGTTCTTTGCAGTGGCAGTGACTGCAAACCTGATCCCATGCAGGAGGTAATTGTAGTGGCATTTCATTCCAGTGCCTCCTCTGCAGAATGGATGCTGGACCCAAATGTTGGACTCCAGGACACTGGGGTTGTAAGAAATGGCAGCAAGCTGTCCCACACAATGAATTTGTCATGCTGCCACTTGTAAGTACTTTCTGGAAACATTCAGTCCCAGGTCCTGTTTCACTCACTTAGACGACCGCTGTTGAAGATACGGAGGTGTTATTTATGTTCATAAATAGATTCTTGGAATCTCTCTGTAACAGAATATGCCAGCACAGTGAACTAACTGCTATTGTTTTATAAGTAGTGTTCTTGAAAAAATGTTATTTCACTGCGAAACAAGAAGGAAATGCCCAACTCCAGAAACTCATCTCTTCTTCAGTAAGGAGACAGTGTAATTTCTAAAACCCTGTCATTTAGCTGCAGAATATTTTTACCACCTTTCAGTGTGACACGCACAGAATAAAAACCAGCACTCAGAACAGCACAGATGAGGACATGAAGATTGCGCAGAGATCAAATACTGTTTTCACTGTTGTCTCTCGAGTGCATGAACTGTACACAGGTAAGTGATGGTTCCTGGAAACCTGACAGTACTCCTGGGGAGCTGCTGAGCCTCATCTTCAAGACATTCAAGTTTATCTCAAGGAAGAAAAGTTTTTTAAGATGATGTGTCTAAGGAGGACTTTAGGATTACAGCTGCCATTCTCGGTGATTATTATAGACACTAAACCCTCACTTTTCTTAACAGCTAAAAATCCACAAATACTGATTTCAAGGCAATTTGCAGATTATTCTTTTCAGCTCCTTTATGAGGATCCTCTTCTGCTGGCCTATGCCACCTCTCTGCCCTGTTGTTCCACAGCAAGCCGGATGTGGAAGCCTTTTGGAGAAGCTCTTTTCTGTCTTCACAACCCTCTTCCATGGCTTCTTTGTGTTGTCCTGAAAGGCCACTGCTCTTTCCACCCTGAGGCGGCTGCCCCACTAAAAAAAACATTGCTCAGGCTGCAAAGAGGAGGAGCCACAGCGTAAAGCTACAGTGTGTGCTTCTAAGGTAAACAACTCTGCCGAGCCCCGGCTGGGAGGTTACACTTGAGCTACAAGGTGAAGCAACAAGGGCACAAACCCTTGAGCTTTCTTCCCTTTAGGGAATGCTAAAAGAGAATGTCCAGGAACGCTCATGCTTTGGACAGCAAGCAGTCAGCTGCCTTTTGTGTTTGGCAGTCACTTGCCTGCCTTCTAAATTGTAGGCATATGTATTTCCCCACAGGATTTTTTTTTTTGGTGTTGTTTTGTTTATGTTTTTTTCCCAAGTTTGAAAGTTGCTTGGGAAAGGCAGCAGGAAATCCCTATGGTCTGCTCTTTGTCATGAGAACAATTTCCACTTTACTGGGTACAAATTTATACAACTGAAAGTAAAACAGAATGGAGGAGGGGGTGGAGCATTTTTACTGTCACTTCTGAAAGCCTTACCCTGACTTCTGCGTGGACTTGCTGCTCGGCATTCCGAGACTTGTGAGTATTTCACAACTTTTGACATCCTCTTGTTTTTCTTTTTTTCTTCATTGTATTAAAAAGATAAGGGAACTTAGAGCTTAGCTTCAAATTATTGAATGTATTTAAAAACTGTCTCATAAGATTTCTTATAAAAGACACTGTTTAAGTATTGTATTTAACCTTGCACTTGGCACCTGTTTCTCTGTTTCTGGTGTGTTAGAGAAATCAGCAAATAGAGAAAACTGATGCTAGCCTATGAACATTTGTCATTGTTTGCTAACA
Source organism: Erpornis zantholeuca (assembly GCA_013400515.1). Classification (NCBI taxonomy): domain Eukaryota; kingdom Metazoa; phylum Chordata; class Aves; order Passeriformes; family Timaliidae; genus Erpornis; species Erpornis zantholeuca. Next base: position 68,046 of record VZTN01006410.1, read on the forward strand.
AATTCCCACAGCAAAAATGAGGAGAAAACAAAGCTACTGCTCTGAGCCTAGTTAACATAGCAAGGACAGAGACAAAAAACTTGTATAAAAGTTGTTTACATATTAGTGTATACAGTTGAAAGAGCATTAAATGCAGGCAGAGAACAGAAAATCTGCGGTCAGTGGAATCCTACAGAAAACAGTGACAGAGTTTCTGTAGATGTTAGCAGTGTAATAGGGAGGTTTTAATCAGTAGTTATAAAGAGTAAACAAGTGCACTGATGAGTCTTGTTAAAAATAACACTTCCTACCTAGTCATAGAATCACAGATTAATTTAGGTTGGAAAAGAGGGAAAAGATGTGTGGGACAGAAACTTGTCAAGGATTGTATTGTCAAAACCTGCAAGATTATATCCATGTAAGTCTAATAGGAAATGCCCCTTCCTGTGCATAACCACTGCCTTGCGATTCCTTCTGTATACAGAGGGTATTTTTAGGCAGCTTACTTTTCAGAGAGTCTGATAATGCAGAACAAACCCCTGATGATAATTATCACAGCATGTCTGGCTATACTCTCCAAGTAGTTAATAGTGCAGCGCTTCCTTTGTCTCTCAGGATTGTGTTTATTTCCATTTACAGTTACCAGTTTATTTTTCCATTCCAGTTAAATGGAAAGGTAACACTTGGTTATTTTGTCTTGGAAGGAGATAACTATAGATCAACGCAGTGAAAACAAACAATATTTATAGCTCAATAGAGATGTTAAATTTGGGAGTCTACTGGGCTGTTCTGAGTATGACTTTAAATTGTGCCCCGCTCTGCACCTGCACCAGAGGGCAGCAGTGGGCAGCACCTGGTACAGGGACCAGCGCTCTGGGAGCAGGGATATCCGGGGGTGTGAGCGAGACGGGAATTACACCCTGTGCCAGAGCTCCGAGAACCAGGATATCCAGGGGTGCGAGAGAGACAAACTGCTGCAATTACACCCAAAGACAGGCCCTCTATGACACAGGGCATTCCTGGTCCTCTCTCTGCCTGGCTCAGTACAGTGACTGAAGGGATGGAGGAATGTTGGATGGAGGCTACTGTGTATCTCACGTGTGACTGCCCCAGGGCACCTGGCACACGAGGTGGGAGGGTCTGCAAGTGGAATGGAACAATAACGAGGAGGATGGTCCATCTGGCTTGGAGGTGTCACTGAGGTTAATTCAGCCTATGCCCTGTGAAATTTCTTCCATGAAGAGAAAAAAGACAGGTTGATGCCACAGAAGATCCTTTCTGAAGGGAACAGAAAGCCCCATAATACAGACTTCTTGAGGAAGTCTACTTCCTTCCTGGGGCCTGGGTTAAAGATGTGAAGTGAAAGTGTCCTCCTGTGGCACAACCCTCCAATTATTATCCATTTTCTGTTTTTTCAGGTAGGCAGTGATGAAGTTGCAGCAAGAAGTTCAAGGGCAATTAAGAGACTTGGGATGACTGTTAAGGGGTCAGGAGCACAACTGTTGCTCCCCTCTATCCCTCCAGTTGCAGGAAAGGAATGGTACAATCCAGCAGACCAATACCTGGCTCCAAGCCTGGTGTCACCTGCAGAATTTAGGGATTTTTATCATGATTTGGTCTACTCAACACCAGACCTGTTGGCAATAGGTGGGGTATACTAGCTCCAAAGGAGGAAAAGGATCTTTGCACAGAAGTTAGTAGGGCTTATTGAAACAACTTGAAACTAAAATGGGGAAAGGAGTAAAACCAGGCTCACTAGAGGCAAACTTGAAGGTAGCCCACCAGTTTCTGAGTGTCTGTGTGCTAGCAAGTTCCTTCCGTCTGCCACTAGAGGTAGGGGATGGAGATCCACACAGCAACGAAGACACAAATGATGTTTTAGAAACCCTGGAAGCACCTGAGAATGGTCATGTAGGAATTAGAGCTTCTCTCCCCAAGGAGGTGGTGGAATCAACAGCTCAACTGAAGTGCCTCTACACCAATGCACACAGCATGAGCAACAAACAGGAGGTTAAGCAGGAAGAAAATTAGGAGGGCCAAAGCCCAACTGGAGCTTTATCTGCCTACTGCCCTAAAAGAAACAAGAACATGTTTCTGTGAATACATCAGCAACAGGACCAGGGCTCTCAGCCTGACTGTGCTGCTGGGGAAGGTCACAGAGCAGATCACCTTGAGTGCTATCCTGTGTCAAGTACAGAATAACCAGAGGATCAGCCCCAGTTAGCAAGGGCATAAGGCAAGTCCTGCTTGTCTTTTCTGATTTCCCTCCACATCATTCTTCTGGATAAACTGGATGGTCGTGAGTTGGACTGCTGTACTCTTTGCTGGGTGAAAAACTGACTGGTTACCCAAGACTGGTGGTGAATGGAGTTAAATCCAGCTGGCAGCCAGTCACCAGTGGTGTTCCCCAGGGCTCAGTGCTGGGGCCAGCCCTGTTCAGTATCTTTATCAATGATCTGGATGAAGGTGTCAAGTGCACCCTCAGTTAGTTTGCAGATGACAAGTTGGGTGGGAATGCTGACCTCCTGAACGGTAGGAAGGCTCTGCAGAGATCTGGACAGGCATTGATTGAGGGGCCAAGGACAACTGTATGACTTTCAACAAGGCCAAGCGCCAAAATTCAACCTCATGCAAAGCTACAGACTTGGGGCAGAGTGGCTGGAAAACTGCCCAGTGGAAAAGGACCTGGGTTGACAGCAGTTGAGCATGAGCCAGCTGTGCCCAGGGAGCTGAGAAGGCCAATGGCATCCTGACCTGGATCAGCAACAGTGTGGCCAGCAGGACCTTGGCTGTGACTGTCCCTCAGTACTGGGCACTGGTGCCACACCTCAAGTGCTGTGTTCAGTTCCAGGCCCCTCACTGCCAGAAAGACATTGAGGTGCTGGAGTGAGTCCAGAGAAGGGCAATGGACCTGGGAAGCATCTGAGGAAGCACAAGTCCTGTGAGTGGCAGCTGAGGAAGCTGGAGACATTTAGTCTGGGGAAAAGGAGGCTTGGGCATGACCCTATCGTGCTCTAGAACTCCCTGAAATGAGGTTGTAGCCAGGTAGAGATTGATTTTTTCCCCAAGTAACAAGTGATAAGACAAGATGAAATAGCCTCAAGTTGTGCCAGGGAATGATTCGATTGCATACTACAAAAAATTTCTTCACTGAAAGAGTGCTCGAGCATTGGAATAGACTGTCCAGGGAAGTGGTAGAGTTACCAACGCTGAAGATTTTTAAAAGACATGTAGGTGTGGTGCTCAGGTTAATGGCTGGACTCAATGATCTTAAAGGTCTTTTCCATCCTGAGCAATTCTGTCATTATCAATGCATTGTGTCTTGCTGTCATTATGAGTGTTTGAATTCTCTGGGAACAATAGGATTATGGTTCAGATCCATTCTAAGGTTGCCTGAATGTTCACTGAAAGAGGTCACAGGGGACAGAGGTACAGGTTGATGTGGAGTAGTTGGACAGTATGGATAATATAATGCTAGATTTTTTCTTACAAGTGAGAAGTTCATTCTCAGTTTGCAAGTGTGTTTCAGGCCATGGACAGTGATACATTTGACACAAACCTGCCAATGTCAGGTTCAGGGTTCTGTCAGAACAATGTTTCTCTTTTCTGTGCTCAGAGAGTTCAGCTTGTGCAGCCAGCACAGCAGGGAGAAAGGCAGTCTGGAACAGCTCACTGTGAGACATCCCATTCTATCCAAAAAGTGTGGTTTGTGGCATAGAGTAGGTCACTGGTCTGCAGGCCAGCACAGTGCTTCTGCTTGCAGGCATCAGGGAAGCACAGCAGCCCAGACTCAGTTTTTGGAACAAACTTCTCAGTCTGCACAAAAGTACACATTTTATTCCTCTTGCTTTTTTACGTGACTCAGTCTTGTTGCTAAGCTCTCTATTTCAACACTGCACCATCACTAGGAGCTAAAACCCAGGAGAGTGAATACTCATGCATTCCTGGTTTTTATGAGGCTTTTCCATGCACTTAAATGCTCATAATGGAAAATAGTGATTTTAAAGGTTATTTTAATACAGAATGGAAATTCACTGCCAATTCTCATTATTATAAGACATTCCCATTTCTCTACACCAAGTTATAGTGTTATGCAAAACAAGAACATCCCAAACATGTCCATTTGCTCTCCATGCATGCCAAAAAGTTTTCTAATTTTCAAATGTATTTTAAAAGTAATTGCTTAGAAATGGAGGGAGGAAGTCTCTACTATCAGTTACTTACTATCAGCTACTTATTTCTCAGAGAAACATGTATGAAGCAAAATTTTATTTTCTATAAGCAGTTCCCAAATTTAAAGACATTTTCTCACTCAGCTGAGGTGTCTGATTCCCATTTCACAGGTTTTGATAAGACAGAAATTAATTCCAAGAATGAATGCTGACATATTAACAAACAAGGTGATAGAGTTTGTCTCTGCAAAGAGCAAACTCTTGTGGAACTATTAATGGTTCCTTGTGGGAACATTTGCTCAGAACTCCTTTTTGAGATGATGTTTAATGGGACAGAACCATGTTGGAGGTCCCTGGTACCTACACAAACAGATTATTCTTTCACAGAAGAAAGGAGTTCTGGTTTCCCATCATTAATCCCAGATCAATTTACCTTCCCACTGGCTCTGCACCCAGCAGAGAAGGTTCCTGTGCACTGAAGGTTCCTCTGCTCTTGCTGGTCCAGTGGGGTTCCTAAGATGGGTCCTGTGATCCCATGCTCAGAATGAACCTGAAGGTAGGACCAGAAGAGGAGATTTCATGCAAGCTACATGTACTACATCAGTGTAAACAGAGATCCATCCCACTTGACCAGGGCTAAGTGTCACCTCTGAGATCGTATTCTGCACAACTCTCTGAGAAGTCTGGGCTAGGATTTCATCCACATCCTTTAACTGACTTGAGGCCTGTTCTCCATCATCCATCATGATTTATGGGTGGCTGGGCTAGATTTTTATATCATGATGAGAACATAAAGAATTTAGGCACCTTGGCATCTAATAAAACCTTTCTGTCTTCCATTCATGAATTAATGTACTATTGTAAAATAAGAAAACTGATTCCTATTTATTTATTATTTCCCTTAGAAATTAATATAAATAGCACAAATATTTGGAAGCCAGCAGGAGATGCACTGTACAATTAAGCTATTGTCTCTGCTGATAAGTTATTATAAGCAGGTACTGAGATACATGCATCATTACAAATTACCATGCAGTATTTCATGCTATAACAAAGGAGGTATGCCCTTAGTGGCAGAACAGGGTGATCATTCAGACATTGTTGATATAGCTGCTATAAATTACAACTGAACAGTTTAATAGTTTACCAATTAACTGTAGTGTTAATGCTTAAATATTCTTTGCCAAAAAATGGCTGATAGGGTTTTTTTGCCCACCAAGGAACTGCTTTTAAAAGCCTGTTTTATAAAAATACATATAGACTAAATGGGTTGCACTCTGTGATAGCTAAAGTTGCAACCAAAGTTGCTAACCCAGCTCACTCATGACTAAAATTTATCAAATGTATTAGGATGATATAATTTAAGAGAAGAAAATTTACTGGCTGCAATTTATTTTTGAGTAGATGGATCATCATATTCTAAACTGCTACTCAGAAATGATGCCTCACAGTCTCTGCCAGAAGGCTGTTAATGTCAAGTGTTGGTAATTTTCTTCCCTAGAGCTTAAGCTATAAATAAGGACACTGTGGGAAAGTTTATTGTCTCTACTGGGGAAAGGACTTGATCTCATTGATGATGTCGGGTCACTGTCTGCCACAGACTGTGCGGATACAAATTGGACAATGCAGTTGTTGAGCTAAAGATCTTGTGAACAACGTGTACAGTAGAAGATCCATTTTATGTAATAGAGTAGCAACAGTGACAAGATTTTACTTCACATATCTTAAAACTCATTTTAGCTGCTAATATGTTGTTAAGATACTATTAACATTGGTTCTTGTTGGTTGATAACCAACATGATAGAAAGTTGGGCATGAACTCTTTTTATGCTGCATTGGCTAATTAAGAATTATGGCACTTCTACCAGTGGGGCCTGCATATATTCTGGCAAGTGACAAAGCTGCTGTCTGCCTTCCTGTAAGGGGAAGTGGGACCCTTACCTGCCCTTCCAGAACTAAGGAGAGGTTTTGCAGGGACTCTATGGAAATCTATACCTGACTTCTGAAAGCTGCAGCTGGTTACTGCCACCAACCTACTTTTAAGAGGAAAAGCTATCAACATGAGCACACTTGCTCAAAAATAACCGATTATATCTGTTAGTATAAGCCACACAGTGAAGTAGCCTCAGGCTGAATGTCATATTAACCTCAGGCTGAATGCCATGAAAATAACAGACACAGAAGAGGCATACCTGTAAGGACCAAGGGTTTGTAGTGTGCTTATAAGAACACAGGAGTGAGAGTCCCAGTGGCTCTTGAAGGCTCATCTGCTGTAACCTGTGGCAGAAAAACAAGGAGTACAGTTTGTTTCCCTGGTAGTGTACTTTGATATGGTGTAGTTCCTAGAGTTTTCCTTTATACTGTTTCTTGGCAGGATAAATAGGTCAATTGGTGTTTCACATTCTGTAGGTTTGATTAATGCTGATACTATGATTAGTTATACTCAGGGCTGTCATGTGTGGTGGAGAGGCTGGGCAGCAGAGGGGATGGGAGGAGGGTGGCATTGGGAGTCCACCTGGGATTGCACTGGTGCCTGTTCTCAGCCTGGGGATTCCAAGGGTAAACCTGTCCTGCAACAATCAACACTGGATACTGGTGATGGCCAAAGCCATCAGACTGAGGTTCACATATGCTGCCTCACTGTCATTACACTGCTTCTTTCACTCATTTTATTTAATTTTCCACCACTTTTACTGAATAAAGAAATGTCTACAGCCTTAGCTACACTATCTTATAGTAATTACTTACATGGGCACAAGAAATGTGATTTTACACAGGCTAGAATATATATATGTATATATATATGCTTCTTACCAGTACATTATCCATTTTCTTCTTGATCATGGATTAGGTAATTTTTCTCAAAAGTTCTGAAGGATAGAAAAAGAGGAATTTCACTCTACAAATACTGGAAGAACCTAAATATTTTGGGCCCGGTATATGATATCTGGAGATGAATTTTTTTTTTGTTGATTTTTTGTTTTAAGTGATTGTTTAGCATTCTCTAGGATTGTCTGTGTTCACTTTAGCCCCCAGTGTGTTCTGGTGCAGCTGTGAGGACTCACAGCCATTTTGAGCTAAGCTCTGCAAGAGCACTCATTCTTCAAGCTGTAACATCAATCCTGGAGAAACCTGAGCTAGCATCTGACCTAGGTGACCATAGCAACTAGAAATATTTCCTTGGGGAGGGTGAAGGATCCCATCCTAAGGGCAGATATGCAAAGCAACCAAAAGATAGGATTTCTTGTAAGAGGGAACTCAGAAAATTATTGTTGCTTGTGAAAAATTAAAGAGCTTGCCCAAATCACAGGGAGATGGTGAAGCAAGGACAAGACTCAGGGCTGCATCCTGCTGCCTTTGTCATTGAACCCAGGTTTTCTTTCTGTGATATTCTGTCTCCTTTTCTATGCATCTTTTTTTCAAACAAGGACATTTATACAGGGGTTTGGTTTGGTTGTTTTCCAGGAGCTTGATCTTCTCAGTGAAAACAATCCATTTGGTTCACAGACCCTGTGAGAGAAAAAGGAAATCATTACACCATACTTTGATTAAAGATTTAATACCTTTAAATAATTATGAATTCATGGGAAGGCAGTGAGAATGGGATTGAGTTTCAAGTTCTTGAGTAGAGTATGTTTTAGTATTCATAAATCTGTCTACTTCTGCCATGCTCAACCCTTCTCCTCCCTTTCACCTCCCACCATGTCTTAATTCTTTCCTGTGCTCTCCATCCAGTCATGCAACTCAAATTCCACTGCTGTGCACCAGCAGCATCCCTGACTTCTGTTCCTAAGCCTTCACAATGCTGTTCCTGTAGAAAGCCTTTTTTATATATATATATACAGACATACAAAAAGTTCTGCTTGCCTTGGAGACTCTGAGATGGAAAATGTCAGCAAAGAGACTGCTGGAGACCATCTACACAATGCCAAAAAATCTCTTCTACAATTATGTAAATAAATTAAGCTACTAATGACTTGGCCAAGTTAATGCAGGTTTCCTAGGCTGCCAAACTTGAAAACACTACCAAAAACCACATCTTTAATTAAATACTTATAAACATTTTCTTTGTATGAAAGAAATGCATATTTTCTGCTAATTTGTTTTTGGAAATGAGTGAATTACTCTTAAGGGGAATTAAAAGAAAATCACCAGCCTGAGTAAATAATTCAGCATAGGAAATTCCAGCTCCAACAAGTCCACTGTGACCAAAGTAAAAGTAACTGAAACTGAGTCTTATTGTTTGAGACTCAGCTGCTGAAGGGCTACAAAACTGGCAAAAGTGCCTTTACACATTACAGAAACAAGACTATGTTCTCAGCCCATATCTCTGATATTCTCCGTGCTTCTTTCTACAAAGACAGTGCTTATGCAATCACACATCTGTGTGTATTTTCATATTTCCATCCTCCACCACATTTCTTTTAATTCAAGGCCTATTTTCATTGTATAGTTCACATTGGAAGAGGCACCTACAGGCCACTTCTTCCTAAGACCCTTCTTTTTTTTAGCCTCCCACCCAAAAGAGGGCTAACTTTGACATAACAGCAGGTTGCTCCAGGCTTGGTTGATTTTTCAATACCTCTGAGGATGGAGCTTCTACAACTTCTGTAGGCAGCCTCCTTCACAAATTTATTTTCTTGCCGATTATGTTGGGACTGCTGTAATAAAAAAATACGAATATTAATGTCCAAATAAACTGTTCTGCCAACATGCTTTAATTTTCTGCTGTATCTCTTCGAGGTCTTGCTGAGTACAAAAGCAGTTGGTTGAACAAAAATTTGCTTGTTTCTCCAACCACAGCACTTGCAAGACTTGAACAAAAATCTTAAGGAAAAAAATTTATAAAAGAGAAGTTAAATGTTCCAATTGTATTTTGTTGTGTCATCTGTAGAAAGGTAACAAAAAGGGCAATGAGCTGGTTGGACAGTCACCATGACTATCATGAGAAATCACAAAAAATTATCCTTTGCTGAGAACATGTGTTTTCCAGGGGAACCCTCTTTATCCTGCAACATTCAAAGACGGGATTCTATTATCTAAATTAAAAAAACCTTTTCAAAAAGTCTGTCTTGTGTTTTGCATTAATTTCGAATATGTACGGGGGACTTGCAGAAGTTACTCGCAAAATTTCAGCAGCTTCCTGCTTTGAATGATCTTAATGGTTGGGCTAAAAGCCACTCAGAAATCTGTTGCGGCTCTATACTTACATTTTTCCCCCCACATTTAGGTCCCAAAATGTAGTTTCCTGGTCCAGATGCTGTGCTTCTCTTCTGAGTAATGGTCCAGCAGGCAGGATGCTGGGGATGGCACGGCCAACACAAAACTCTGCTGCAGCATTGAGCAGGCTGCAGAGCCAGGTAAGTTTAAGTCACTTAAACAACATGACATTTTTGGCAATTTCAGCAAAGCTCTTAATGTTATTTTGCAACCCAACACGAAAAGTAGGTAATAGAGAAAACTTAAGGCCTGGAAACATCTCCAGTATTTTAAATGAAATCCCTACACTCCATAATTTTCTACTTTGGTTTTCCCTCTCCTTGTTGTTCAGTTGTACCAGAATTACATCGTAAATAGGTCTGGGGTTTTTTTTCACATTCATAGTTTTCAGTTGATTTCTGACACAGCAAGTTCTAGCCAACATTTCTGCTTGGACCCAATCCCTGTGTCTGGCTGATATTTCATAACACGTGAGGCCAAAGCCACTGATCCTCAAGGGTGTTTAGTACAGGGGGAAAGTCCTTTAAGTTGTCCAGCCTCTGTAGCACCCTTCAGAGCTCCCCACGCATCTCCTAGATGATTCAGCACAGTTGCATTTCCAGTAGGCAGTGTGGCCAGATGACCTTTTACAACCCCAATGTCATTAGGATTTGGTGTTGTCCCAAAACAGATTGTGCAAGAGGCAGATCCACACACAGAGCTGAGGTATTTGACTTACTTACAGTTCTGCCCAGAAATGGAGGGGGGATGGCACCTCCATAAAGCCAGAACAAGAGCTATCAAAACTTTTCACTATTTATAAAATTCTAGCAAACAAAGGCATCCATGTTCATTGCCTACAAGTCATGTAGTTCTTACTCGTATTAATTCTTCTATTGGTTGATGATTCTGACGTTAATTAGTCCCATGCTCAGTGTTTCTCATCTTTTCTGCTGACTTTCCAGTTGTTTTCCTGCAGAAGTCACAGAACTAATTAAGCATCAAAAATTTGAGTTAATTATTGGTTACCCAATTGTTGCAGCCTGGTGCCGGGTGGTATGATGCTGCAACCTTCCAAAGGGGCTCCAGTTGGAGCCCCTAGGTCAGAGCCACGTACATCGAATACACTCACACGCATGCCAGTTAGCTTCTTAGATGGATTGGCAGTGAAGAGACGGGAAAGAATACCCAGTGTGGTATTCTAGGAGGATGGGTTTATTGCAGCCATGCTCACAAATGTACCAGGAACCAAAAGCAAGCATGAGGGAGAGGTCCAGGTTTAAGTAGGGGGAGAGGTAGGGGCGGGGCAGGCACCAGGGACCAATCATCTGGGGGGATGGGGGCGGTGCACAGGCGGGGCTAGGGCAAGGGGGCCAATAGGAAAAGAGGGAGGGAGTGGCTAAGGGACAGAGGCCAATGGGGGAGCAGGGGAAGGGGAACATTCTGGAGCAGGGGTGTATGGGGTAAGAAAAGGGGCGGGGAGCAGACCTGGGGTACATTAACATAGTGCAACAGGGTAGCTTGGCAGAAACCTTCCTTCTCACTGACTTGGGGAGTGCTTCTTAAGGACCAACCTTCCGGGGGTCTCCCTCTGTCTCTGCCTGGGTCAGCCCACTGGCTCCCACACCCAGTAGCTTTGTATGATTTATGCAAAGTGCCAGAGTGATTGCATCAGTCTGAGCTTTTATTAAAGGCAAGAAAATAAAGACCTCCTGATGCTGGAGAAAAATTTGGAACTCAAGTGCCACCACTGAAGGCTATGGAAAGCCGGGAGCAGGTCGTGAGTTACTGTCTTGAGCATGCCAGTTCTTGCACAGTGATTGCCAGTAGTACACATGGGTTAACCTAAGTTTATTTACTCTTCCAAGCCTGTGAAAAATCAAATGTGTCACGAGTAAATAAGTCTTTATTTATGCTGAGCATTTCAGATACAAATCTAGCCAGTGTTGTTTTGACTACAGGATTTGCTCAACAGCTCTTAAAAGAATATAAAAAGCCATTACTCTTGTTAGCAAGAGGCCAACACACGATTGTGTGACTATCAGTAAGCAAGCTTGTTTTGCCTTGTGGTCATACTAATGTTGCTTCTGTTATGACTTACCTATTTACATGCCTTCATCCTTCAAGATAACTTAAAATAAGTCTTATGTGTTCCGGAAGCAATTCTGTTTGCTTTCAAAGCCAGTGAATATTTTTAAAGACAATTGTACCACTACCCCTTTTAAAGGTATGTGTAAGTTTCGTCATCTGGTATTTTTGCTATTACTTTATCATCTCTTAAATTAATAATTTTATGCTGGTTTTAATATTTATACACAGTGATTGATGTAGCTATGAAGGTGCAAACAAAAAGACAACATCCTTCTTAAGAAGGCTTAGTATCTAAAAACACGTGTAACATACAGCCAGGTGTAACATAAAGGTGTAACAGCTATGTTGGGCCCTTTAAAAGAATTAAAAAGTGCAGATAAGTTGAAAATATAAATCATAGTAGAATAATCTACTATTAGGAATAAAGCTGAGGTGATTCCAACCACTAAGAATAAATATATTGTTGTGCACTCTGTGATTGTTTTGTAAAGATTTTTTCCTTTAAATCTTTAATAATCATTAAGGACTTGAACTATACAATGCTTTTCTAGATGAACTATCTTTTCACTTGTTTTTAACAGAGATTGTTTTTAAAATAGTCTTAAAAACGACTGCACAAAAGCTAACTTAAGCACATTCTGCTAATGTCAGACGTTTCAGAACAGTTTCCAGAGATCAGATCAGAGGTATCACTCTCTGCAGAAAAGACAGGTAGTTACAACATAACCAGAAATTGAGGAACCAAGGTTCACAGTCAGTTTCCCAGAAATAAGATCAGACTTCCATTACCAAAATTACTTGAGTAACAGAATCTCTGTCTGTTGGCCACTTTGCTATGAGTTATCTTCATATACCTGAAGAAAAGAGGCCATAAACAAAAAGTTAGAAAGTAGCTAGTCCTTGGGAACTTGATAGGGAAGCAGTCAAAGAAGATATTAATCTACGGGCTCACAAGTAACCCCTTACCCTTAGTGTACCCAAAGCATTGAAGAAGCTCCTGTTCAGTGCCAGTCTGTGAGCTGTGATGCTCTTCAGTGGTTCTAGAAGGTCATTATTAAGGAGATTGCTGAATGAAAGTTTTCCCCTGACATGTTTCTTTAGTATAAACCATTAAACTAACATAAAAATGAGAAAAAAATTTAAAAAGAGTGAGGAGATGTATGTTTTGCCTGGTGTCTTGCTTCACTGATTCTAAAGAGCCACTAGTGCAAGGATTTTTCTCCTGTCTGTGTTCCAATGACTTCAGTCCTCTGACATCCCTGGCCTAAGATGATATCAAACCTTTTTTCCAAAGCTGAATGAAGATGTGTTCTGTCTCCAAGTTTTCCAGATGGTAGTGGGAACAAGGGGAAAACTATGAAACAACCATTCCAAAACTGATGAAATTTTCATGATTGTCCCCAAGGAGAAATGGGTGTAATATTTTCTGTTCTGTAGCTCCCAAGTGAGGATAACAAATGAAGTCTCTTCCATTGGTCATTCTAAATTTCTTGAGATCCTCCTGCCTATGCATTTTGTCGGTGACTGAATCACAGGCAGGGTAGTGGAGTGACATCATATCAGTGTCCAGCACAGACTTGTGAATCACTGTTCTTTCACAGCATTCAGTGGTAGTTTCCTAAGCCAAGAAATAATACTTTCCTGAATGAAGTTATTCTGGGAAGTGTTTATTCACAGCTGGTTTGGTTTTGGGTTTTTTTGGAGGAAAGGGAGAAAAATGTCAGCACGGTATCTTACTTTCAAATAAAAGTGTCTTTGAATGGCAGTGTATTAGCACTTTTTTTTTTTTTTTTAATTAAGAAAAACTCTCCCTCTAAACACAATCTAGAAGTTTCCCTTCACCTCAAGATGGGTCATTAAGTCCTTTCAGAGGGAATGTGGGATTTTGTTGGACTGACTACAGTCACAATCCCCCAGTAGTTTCTAACAGGTCCTGGGGAGGTTGAGGGAGAAAAAAGACCTCACAGTGCCATTTGTATGTACTGATTTAAGTAACACAGGTATGGAAATAACAGTTACTTTGATGAATTCTGTTAGCTATGGAAAAGTACAGTTTATATTAAAAATATATTTGTCATGCAGTTCTCTTTTCTATGCTATCAGACAGCTTCCAACTAAACTTAGAAAAGGCTGCTTTAGCTATAGCTGTTTCTCCTGCAACATAACACAATGCACTCGGTGATTTATGTCTCACAATATTCTTTGCAAAGTAGAGTTGTTAACCTTTATGTTGACTTTGACATGGCTGAATTCTTGTGTGGGTATTTTCCCTCTCTCTTGAAACCTACATATGCTTTTCTTCACATCTCCTTGCCTCACCATCAAGCAAACTTGTCAGCAGAGAGCCTTGATTTGCATGATTTGTACTCTTGTCTTCTCTGTCCTTAATTGCTCTGCAATTTTTCTCATTTAACCAGTTGTTTGTGTTCCCCAGAAATCCCTAGCTACACACAAGTAGCTGTGACTTCCCATTTCCTACAGAAACTAACCGGATACCTGCATGATTCTACTTTTTAATTTTGTTTTATTACAATTCCAGAGAAACACAGTATTATTTTATGGACTATGGCTTTGTGCTTGCAGTTATGCTCATTTTGTTTCATATAAAAGGATGTTTCTCACCTCATTATCCTGTTTCACACAGTTAGAGACTAACCCCATTTGCCTGTTCCCTTGCTTCTGTTCAGAATGAGAGGTTGTGCCATAATTTGCCTTATCTTAGACTTTTTAAGCATATTTTGGTGGATTTAGTCATTCAAAGCTACAACTCTCTGGGCTACTAATAAGGCCTAATTTTAAAATTTTCTGTAGTAAATGATGTGAATTTCATTTTGCATCATGATACTAATGCAAAGGGGAGATGATAATATATCAACATTAAGGTCTGGAATCATATGAATCAGCTACAAAATTTCTCATTCTTATCTGCTTTTGATTTGAAGTTCCATTTAGCTTGAGAGTTATGCTATGGCATTTTAGATTTAAGTTTCTGTCTTCATGTCCTCATGACTGGGATAGAGTTAATTTTCTTCCTAGTACCTGGTACAATGCTGTGTTTTGGAATTGAGATGAGAATAATGTTGATAACACTCAGGTTTTAGTTGTTGCTGAGTAGAGCTTATGCTAATATGAGGACATTTTATCCTAAGATTGGCCATTTTTGCTACCACTCTTTAAGAAAAAAAAAATTCTCAAAGTGCCGAACAAATTAGGACTAAATTTTTGTTTAGTCTGCAGAAAACACCTGATTCAAGAAGGTCAGGCATAATCCAAATTCAGTGGTATCTTTTACTTACCCATTCTGCCCAGCAGCTCTCCCTTCAGAGGCTCTTATGAATATGATGGCAAAAGGCAATATTCAGATGTCCTGGAACATCTTTCCTCTTCTTTTTCATATTCTTTTCCATTTCGAGACGAGTCCACATGCTGTTACTACAAGAGATTAAGCTGTGATACGCAGTTGCAGATGTGTTAGGAGACAAATAGGACCCCCAGAATGTTGAAGAATTTTTTTGGAAGCATTATATGGTAGCACTGAAGTTTTAAGTGCGAAGTATTTGGTTTAGTAGCCAATCTCTCAAGAGCAATTCCAATGTGTAAGCACAGAGTAGAAACTAAACTAACTTCTAAGGAGCAGGATGGTTGTTTACCTGAAAATCTACATTGGCATTCAGGAGCATGGGCATAAACCCAGTTGAAAACTTCCATGGGTACCTGCTGTTACCATTTGCATTGTCTCTAGATGATCAGAACACAAAGTGTAGTTTTCCTGTATAGCATTTAAATTTAACTTTTCTCAAGTTCTACTTTTGAAACAATTCCTTCTTTTTCCTGTCGTTTTTCTTCTTCCTCTTTTTTTTTTTTTTTATTTTGAAGGACAAAACCCATACTTGTCTCCTGCCCTCATGCAACTGAAATTATCACTAAGATTCATAAGATTTTATGGTTGCTGTAGATTATTTTGCATAATTTAAATGACACATGAATATTTCAGGTCTCATTTTAAACTGTGAGCAATTTCAGGATGCACAGGTCACAGCGAGGACAAAGTTTTCTAGTAGTTTTCATCCATTTAAAGTAGTTTTCATCCAGCTAAAGACGAACGATTTGGCAATAATGGAAATTTATGTGCTGTGCATGTGTGATAACTTTTAATAAGAAAATAATAATTTCATTAACACTCGGAGAAGGAT
>VZTN01006411.1:3264-24723 GCA_013400515.1 Erpornis zantholeuca
GCTCAATTTGACTAAACCTAAAAATCTCTGTAATCTGCAACTTAGCTGGAATAAAACAACACTAAACTTCAGCCCCTGCTGGTTAAGTCAAAGTAACTGACCTGCCAATGATGCTCCTTATTTCTTGCTTCTTCACCACATATAAAAATACTAAAAGCCCATCCAGCTTTTCCTACCTTTATCTGTCCATGCCAGGGATCCCAGATTTGTTGCCAAAAGGACTTTGCTCTGTGGGTTGAACTTTGGATGCAGAAGGTCACTTTGCTCTTCTACAAGAGGGATACAGAGGTTGTCCCAACTAGAATCAAAGGCACAATGAGGCTGGGTGCTCACAGAACATTCATCCTGCTCCAAGTGGCATAAGAGGAGTCCTGAACCTTCTTCTGCCTGCTCTGTCCAGTGGATATCTGTGTACTGGGGTGTGTGCCAGATGAGAGTGTGCTCCACGCTCTTGTCCTGCATCCTTGGCAGCAGCAAAATCCACTCAGCTCTGCCAGGCTCTGTTCTCTCTCTGTCTCTGGAGCAGTGGCTGCACTGGACAGAAGGGTTGATCCAAACAAGAATTTATCCCACTGGAATTATACAAGTGGGTTGACTGGAATGTTTTGTGAATTCATGATGATCAAAGAGCTTTGTTTCAGTTGAGAAGGGGAAAAAAAAAGCAGTAGGAAAACGGGAAAGGGGTTTTGGAAAAAATGTAAATGTTTTTTATTTGGATGCTTTCAAAGTAATTTGAGGTGATGTTTCATTTAAAAATATACTTCAGTTTTATTTAGAGTAGAATAAACATCCTTTCTAAGGGTTCAGAGCTGCAATATTTCATTTCAGCCTGAAAAAAACAGACTTGAAATAAAACCGCCTTTGCTGCTGTTCTACTTGCTGTCACCTATCATTTTTATGCCACTTTAAAAAAAATTAAAAATTCAGAAACACTATAAAAAACATTAACTGTGATATCCAGAAATGGTGGTACCCAAAATAGCCTTTCTGTGTTTGACATATCTTTCCATATCTTATTTATTTTTGTAGAAAAAAACTTTGGACTTCTTAGCATTTCTTGTTCATCTGACCATACTCGTGTTGGTGGAGAAGTACATAATCTTACAGGAGATGTCTTCTGCTAAAACGAGAGCAATATCTACAGGTAATGGATAGCATTAAGCAATTCCTTCTTCTGATGGTGATCTGTGGAAATCTGAAAACCAGCCCAGGCTCCTCTGTGAAGGGATGGATATTGCCCTTTCTTTTCTGCAGAGACCCATGAAACTCATTTCCAGTAGCTTTCCTCTTTTCTTTTCCCTGCTTGACTTCAGGACAGGAGGTCAGGTCAAACTTCTGGCTGGTATAATAGCTAATTACAGCCCCTATTTGGCCTAGGATGCGGGGTGAGGCATAAATTAGGCCCTGATAGCTTGGTTGGTGCCATGGTGGGTTATTAGATGTGTGTCAGTGAGCAAAGTTGTGATCAAAGCTCACAGCAAGGCAGGCAGAGGTCGTGAGGCATGGCTGGGGACTAATTGCTGGGCCGTGTGCTGAAAGGAAGTTTGCAATGAAAGGCCATTAGGATTCAGGTTTTCCAATCCGTGGAGCAAAGCTATGGAGAAATGTGGGTTGCTGAGAAAGCAGGGAAATGAGGGAGTCCAGTGTGAGTCCTGCTCTGGGTGATGATGAGGGCTCGCCTCATTTCTAAAGAGTTTTCCTAAGGAAGGGCAGGATCTGCTCGCAGACATCAGCCCTGGCAAGGGCTTATTAACCCATGTGTTCATTTAAATGGGTTGGTCAAAAGAAAAGAGGCTTTTTAAAGAGCTTGCACTGAGGGAGAAATTTGGTTGTAAGATACGCTGGTGGCAACAAAACTTTGCTTGGAGAGCAGAGAGTGGAGGGGGCAGAGGATTTAGTCATACACTGGAAAAGCACACCAAGATCTATGAATGACAGCTCTTTAGAGAAAAAATTTAGAGGGATAAAATTATAATTGCTTTTTATTCTCAGGCTTTCTATGCACTCTGCACAGCACACCAGATAGATTTTGCTAATATTGCAAATGGTGAAACTGAGGCAAAATGAAGTTAATTTCACTTTTTAATTTATAACACTCAGATTCCCACAGGTCAGATATCCTGGAGACCAAATGACATAATTAAGCTGATTTGAAGGAGACTGGACAACCGTTTCCCTATTTTTTCTGTTGCTGTTTTAGAAATTAATTACTTGTGATCTATCAGTCACTTTTTCAGTCCTGTTTCCCTTCAGGTCTTTTTCAGAACTCTGAAAATTTCCCAGTTAAATCTTTCTCTAGAATGGTATCCACCTCAATTTATCTCTCCTCTTCCTCCAAAACTTTGAATAAAATAAAATAAAATATTTCATAGCTGTTTGTATATTCAGCATAGATGAAGGCAAACACTTTCATTTGCCAACCATCAGTATAATTTTTATGTACGTGAGCAGTTTAAATGAAATAAGTATTTAAGTTATAACATGACGCAAGACCTAAATAAGAGGGACTAAATGTTTTCATGGCTGTTTGGAAAGGTCATCTCAAATATAAACAGTGATAAATAGTTAAGAAAAGTCTGGTGGCTCTGGCCAAATATAGATTGTCAGGACCAAAGCTGGAATTTCCACTCAGTGAAATTTCCACTCTGTCAACATGTATTTGCAGTCAGTTTGAGACAAAATGTCATATTTTGGGGAAAGGAAAAGAATCTCATGAGTGCTTTGGTCAAAAATGTTGAGAGGTATTTGTGTCACTTTGGCTTTCAGCTACTCCCAGCAGTCAAAATCAAAGGAGTTGTAGCTTTTTGTCCAACATTTCTTCAGGAGCTTTTGGCCACAACTACATTTCTCATGAACCCACGTGTCCCAGCTGAAGGATCAGTTTCGTGATCCATGAGCCAACATCCAACCTGTTGGCTGTGCCACCTGATCTGGAACGAGAGCAGCAGGAGGGGCAAGTGCTGCTGCGGTTTTAGCTTAGAAAAAAACCTTGCACAATCACCTACCTGCTGGGAACCCCATTCCTCCTCTCTCTCCTCCTTTCACTTAAACCTGGCCTGCATCTCCCTTTTCCTCTCCCCTGCCTGTCCTTGGGACAGGGCATGCATGTGTCATTGGCAGTGGCAATTATTGACTGGTATCGTGCAATTGCCAAGGCATATCACCAGCCTGTCAAAGAACCCACACCTTTTAAATGCACAGTTATTATTCAAAGGCATAAAATGAACCTTAAATAAAGTAAACTGTGGCTGTAGTTTTCTTTCTTTGTATCAAAGGAATTTTTAGTTCTATGTAAATGAATTAATTCAGGGAAAAAACACTGAGACAAAGATTAAAATCTCTGTATGGTATTTCACAGGTGAAACAGAAAACAAGAACAACATTTAATAGCTTTCCTGGCTGCTTTCAGTGTGTTTTCTTTTACAGAAAATCACTCAGTGTGAAAGCAAAAAGGGAAAGAAAAAATGTGTTGTTGTTGGATTTTTCTTTTTCTTTACCTTGGTATTGAAGAAAATGAGAAGAGAAATCTGTTTCATGTCTCTTTATGTGCTTTTCATACAACTTAACTAGATTATTAGAAATGTTCAGTAATAATCTGTAGATGAAAGGAGCGTTAACTCTCGAGTCCTTATTATGATTAAGGCTTGAAGTCATTTGAAAATTGTATGTGGAACATGATCTATTACATCTTATGGCAAATAGGAGCTCATATATTTAGGCTACAGATAAAGAGTAACATCTGCCTATGTCTTGAAGGACTAATTGCTAGCAAAAGAGAAAAGAATATGTTTGTGACTTTTATGGTAAACTCGGCAGTAAAGAGAATAAAGTCCTGATGTGGAAAATTGGAAAGTCAGTTGTTCTGCAGAAACAAACCATTCTTCTGTGAGGAGTAATGGAAGAGATCTTTGTCTTTTTATATCCTGAGACAAAAGGCAAGGTCAAGACTATATGATTTTAAGTTGAACTTTCAAACCCATAATCTGTAAGTTGGTTTCCATACTTATTCTAGTAATACTGCCAACAGCAAAGATGCTTTGGCAACAAACCTGCTCTTGTTGAAGTCAAAGGTAAAATTCTTTAACCTGTAGTATCCATCTTGGTACTTGTGAATTCCAGAAATGAGCCAAACCCTCAGATTTAAAAGTGGCATATGAACTTCCCTAAATTCAGGCTTAACTTGTTACTAGGCTTTAGGTTATGCTTGCTGGGGAGCCAGACTGATGCCATTTGAAAATTTCAGATCTGGATCCAGTTTTTGATTTAACATACTCTCAACACTTCAGCTTGTTCAGTTCCAAGATTTTAGTTCAGGTCCTTCTATTCTCAGTTTTGTAATGTTTTACATGCAATTGTTTGAAGTCTCTAAAATGATTAATGTGCATGCAACTCTATGAAAACATTCTTTGGTGTTTCTTCAATTTGTGGTTTCATACATGAGAATAAGAAGCAATGAAGAAATATTATCCATTGCTTGCACTGCAGCAAGTACCACTAGTCATGTAAATACACTGCAAAAATTACTCAGCTCTACTTGAATCTCTGTTTGCAGAGCTTGGCTTTGTTTTACTAAAGCAGCTGTTGGAATCCTATGTCTTTAAATAAATAATTCATTTGTATGAGGAAAGAAAACCTGAGTGATTTCTTCAAGTGATGTAAGTTGCTATTGGGAGTACTGCTGGGAGTGTGCAGGTTTATTACCCAGAGCCTTTTCATGAGGCTTTGATAACACCAGTGATTATTCCTAGTGTTTAGATTTCTCAGAAAAGGATGTTTAGCTGTAAGAAGAAATCATGGCTAACAGATAGGTAAGCACATCATATATGTCTGGAACTGAGGTCCCTAGATAGGAGGTTTAAGAGGTGTGTATGAGCACAGTGCATTCACCAATATATGCATAATAAACACTTTCCATAGGCATTCTGGAAAACAGTGGTTTAGAAAAGACTTCAAACCCAAATGAAGATTATTTTCTGCATGAGACCATTTTCTGTAAAAGTTCTAAAAGTGCAGGATACAACCCCACCCTGCAGAAGGTGATACTCTTCACATATATCCCATCACAAAATCTGATACTGAAATAATATGTGCTTTTCTGGTATTCATAATGAAACGAGGCTGTAGACAAACTGGAAAATATTGTTTACTACAAAATAAATCAAATTCAAGGTCCAAATGAAAAATTTCCACTCACTAGTTAAGTTCTTCAGACCTTGTGCTGCAAACACTTCTGGAAGATGATTGTAGCAACCTCTTCAGTGATCAATTTTTTTTTAATATACAACTGCTGTTGATCATTTAGTCTGGTATTTGTTCTTCTAGTACAGACATATGACAGTGGTCTTTCCAGCAGCTTCTTGTACAATCTGCAAAAATTTTTAATTCCCCTCCTGTTCTGAACCTCAGCCCAGAAAGTCTTCGTGTAATTAGTGATCTCGCTTAGATGGAGGCAGAAAAGTTGTTTGACAAGCACATTTAACACACAGACAGCTTTTCCCTAACCCTGACAATATATCCCAGAGATGATGATTATGTGCACAGGTCAGAAAAGTGTCTGTTGGGAGCAGAGAACTATCATATCCTATCATATAGTATCCTATCATATAGTATCATATCATATCATACCATATCACATCATAATATATCATATCATATCATATCATATCATAGCATTATTTGGGTTAGAAGGGACCTGAAGGATCATTTAGTTCCAACTACCTGCCACAGGCCTCGATTTCTGGGCTGAAGTTGGATTTTGCATTCCAGCCTAGAAAAAAATTACTGGACTTTATCATATAAGCACATATTGGGCAGGAGATGAACTGTTTGGATGGACAAATGATTTCCAAGTCTGGACAAAAAGTGGTGCAACACTCAGATGGAGAGCATGGTACAAACTTATAAGGAGGTCCTCCTAAGCAAAGAGTATTCAGAGTTATAGATGAGTCTGCAAAAAAAGTAAATCACCATGGACTGAAATTTTTATCTGCAGCCAGTGCAAATCCTGGACCATACCCAGGTAAGACTGCCTGGAGCCAAAGATATTTCCAAACCTCCAATAGAGTCAGCAAATCCTGATCCCACTCTGCTCAAACTCCTCTTTCTACAAAAGAAAGAGCAAATCAATACCTAGTTAGTTTATGCATTTATGCACAAACCTCCAATGTCAGACAATAGACACACTTGTGGCAACGCATTAACATTGACATGGACTCCACTGAAATATTTGTGAAGTGCTAGAGGTATTGAGGACATTCAAATTACACAAACATGACTATTAAAAAGATCAATAATTTTAAGTGGACTCCAAATATTAGCACAATGGAGCAAGTGGAACAGACTTTTTGGCAGAGCCTGTAGTGATAGGACAAGGACTAATGGGTTTAAAGTAAAAGAGGTTCAATTTAGATTAGAGCCAAGGAAGAGGTCTTTTTACAATGAGGATGGTGAGGCACTGGGAGAGGTTGTCCAGAGAGGTGGTGGGTAACCCATCCATGCAAAAATTCAAAACCAGGCTGGATGAGGCTCTGAGCAACCTGATTTAATGGAAAATATCTCTTCTCCATGCAGGGTGGAGGAAATAAAAGAGACTTTTAAAAGTCCCTTCCAATCCAATGTATTTCTATGATAACAAGTCACATAAGCCTGTATTTTCTTCAGCACATCTCTCCTAAGTGGTGGATACCTTTTTGTTCTGTGTGCTCTGTGCTCTGGGTTTAACCCACTATTGATAGGTTATTAGTTTGAGCAACTTGGTTTGAAAATGTCATTTTAACTTTCTGTTCAATGTGTGTCATATCTCTTCCTTAAGAGAAGTTATAAATCTGGACTAAAATCCTGCTGAATGCACTGTTAGGGTGCCATTCTGGATTTACATTACTGGAAAGGAGAATAATACTCAATGTTAAGCTACTGGGGGGGGGACAACAGATCTTTATTTGGTGTAAACAAAATTCCAGCAAAATATGTGAGAAATACCCCACATTCTGTGCCCCCTCTCTAATTCATCCCTCCCTTCCCACCCAGAAATTCAGCTCCCTGGCTGGAAATTTCCATTCTCCCCAAGCACCTGCCCTGCAGGGTTTCACTGATTTGAAGCATATCTAACACAGCATTTGAGAGGTTTGTTGGGTTCACACGCACCAGAGAGAGCAATTTTACTTTCATAGTCGATGTTCTTGTGCACATCTGACCAGAGTAACCGAGTGCACACGTTGTAATCTTTCCAAAAGCAGTAGGTTGATATCAAAGACTTTGCAGCGAAGCAAGGAATTGTGGCAGTACTTCAAGGAACAGGTTTGCAATTAACTGTTAAATACAGATTGAAGGAATGCCCTGCTTGGTTGCTGCAGGCTTTCCTTGCACGCCAGCAGTGACTGAATCTAAAGCACAGAGCATGGCAAGATGATAACCTGTTAGCAGGGGGAGGAAAATGGGGTAGAATTATTGAGCAGTTGATAACATGCAGGCTGCTTAATGGTTTCAGAATATTGTACAAAAATAACAAATCAGCCCCTCTGAATTACAATTGTGTTGACAAAAAAAAAAACAAAACAAAGAAAGGGGAAGGAAAATAACCAACTTTTATTGTGTACATGTGAGATTTCTTTTGAAAAGCAAAGCAAGCTACAAACTGCTCAGCCTACAAGCTCATTCAGCCATGGAAGGATATTGCAGATGACAGCGCACGTAACTTGGAAAACAAAAGAAAACAAACAATACACTTAGCTGCCAAGAAACCAAGCCCCAGCCCCAGCTCCCAAAGCCTGAGATTGCTTTTATATTTTGCAGTGTAGTCTGGGTCTAGTGCACTCATTGGTTCTAGCTCTAGGAGAAGGCAAGCAGGCAAAATATTTTGATTCTTTTTCTGCCCCATTCTTTAATTATTTGATTTTCCTTAGGGTCTCAGAGCCTTGTGTGAGCAGCTATTACTTTTATCTGCAAAGGAAACCTTTGGATGCATTTTGCCAGAGAGTTTGTAGGATCTCCTTCTCTGGACATATTCAACAGACATGGGGACACGATTCTGAGTAACATCTCTAGGGAAGCACTCCTGCTTGAACTGGGAATTTGAAGTAGATGACCTCTAGTGGTCCCTTCAAACCTTATCAATTCTGTGGTTCTGTATGGTTAAGAATTACAGAGAAATAGGTGCTGAAACAAGAGTGAGCTGAGGATTTGTAAAGGATCTTCATAACCAATTAGCATCAGCAGAATTTGAAAGGAATTGCTCAGCGTGTGTCAAGTTTTGGCACCAAGTTGTCATGTCACTTGCTTAAGCAAATATTTTTCCCGTGCAGTTCATGATTTGGCATGAACCTGAAGACCAGGAGAGAAAAAATAGGAAAGTTTATAGTGAAAATGTTTGGTGATTTCTCTACTTTCAGAACTTGGAAATAATACAGAAAAAGGAGGGTCATAGCTGGCCCTGCTCCCTACTTCAACTAGGATGTTAGACTAGATCATTGCCAGTTGAATTATCCTATAACAAAAAGTTCATATATGATTTGTTTTGCCACTGGCTGAGATAATGGCCTGAGGCCCACCTGAACAATGAGGTAAAATTTGAACCACATCCTTCAAAGAGCAAACCCCAGTGCTTTGACATTCACACCCCAGGAATTTTTATGACATTTTTCCAGGAAAGTCTGCTTTGAGGCAGGAATCACCCAAAGTTGTAACTGATTGGCAGGTTTTGTGTAAATTTTACTACAGACAGTCTGCCAGTGCAGTGTTTTGCAAAGATCAGGGTTTGATCTCTTATTTTTGATCTCATTTTTGTGTCTCTTCCATCCCCAAGATCTTAACACAAGCAGTATGTGCCAATGACAGTAAGAAGGACCCACACTTAACATCTGTACTCAAAACTAGCCATTTCCTGCATAAATAAATGTTCATAAATGCTCCTATTTGGAGTAAGAGCCTATAAAAAAATTGCTAAATGAAAGACTCAGTTTAGATTGTACCTTGTACCCTTGATTTTTGTAGGAATAATTGTGTTGTAAATGTGTTTTCAGTAAGTTTTGTTGGAAACCTTTGACTTTGTTTTATTCACATTAGAATAAGTGTTGAAGGGCATATTTACCATTTACCTCAATATAAAATGTTCTTCTAGCTTTAGAGAGCTTTATTTTGTTTAATCAGAGAAGGCAAACAATTCAAGCCAGGGAATTAATTGTAAATTTCTTACAGCTAATTTCAAGTTGAATTTGAGGGGAGGGTTTGGACTGCAGATCTTCTGTCTATCAGATCAGATACCCAATTTCTCTTAAAGGTTCAAACTTCAAAACTACTTTACATCCTTGACTGGAAAAATACAAATATCCCATGTGGAGCTAAGGTCTCCTCATGAAGGAAATGATTAGCACAAAGCTTTCATTTTAATTTTGTATCAAGAAGCTCTACAGGATTATCTCCTCTCCTGTGCAAATAGGAGTAACAACCTGGCACTGGTTAGAACAGCCCTTGGGCTTTCCTGCCAAAACATGGGAAAATGAAAGAAGGAAGAAGGTGGAGAAAGAAAACCCAGGGATGGTATGGAGAGAGAACCTATGGGCCAAGAAAAGTGAAGAGAGATATTTAATATGACATCACTTGTGCTTCTCCATTTGATTGTAGCAAACATGTTTTGGGTCATGAGCCAAAATAATTTTGCCAGGTTTTCTGTGTGCAAATGTACATATAGAAGAAGTTTTATGATTTAAAATAAGTTTTATTTCCTGAACTCTTTACATTTATTTCTTTTTTTTTTTAATCTGTTGTTATTACCATCAAAAAAACCCCAATCCAAACACAGCTCCTGGTAGATTTCTGTGAAAGATATGATAGTAAATGAACTCATATTTTCTTGTTAGAAGTTACTGGTCTACAGCATTTTCCCTTTCAAAATTATCAATTTCCCTCCTTAGTTATCACTGAAGAAATCGATTTTTCACTCTTTTTTTACATGGGAGTAAAATAAGGCAGCGACCAACTCTTAAATCTTGGGTGAACTGCATGAATCAAGTAGTCTTATAAACACAGCCCAAGCTGTGAGCCTTAAAAATTTGTCCCTGAGCACTGCTGAAAATGCTGCTTGTCGAGCAGTGACTTGTCTAAAGGCTGGTGAACAAGAAGATGAAGTGATTTGGCTGTGGGATCTCATGGTTTCACCTCCTGCTCAGGTGCAGCCTCTGCAGGGATGTGCCAGGAGCATTCACAACCTGGGGTAAAACCCTCACAGGGGTTGCTGAGAGGCACTTGACCTTCTCCTTCCGTGTGCCAGTAGTTCCACCTTTCCCTTCCAGATCACAAAAACCATGAGATGTTTTACTAAACCTGGGTTAACTTTTCCAAAGGACCTTTACACAACCAGGGAAAATTTAGGTTGGATATTAGGAGCAATTTCTTCCCAGAAAGGGTGGTCAAGCACTGGAATAGGCTGACTGTGGAAGTGTTGGAATCACCATCCCTTTAAGTGTTCATGAACATCAGGGTGTGGTGCTTAGGGACACAGTTTAGTTGTGAACTTGGCAGTGCTAAGTTAATGATTGGATTGATGATTATTGAGACTTTTTCCAACCTAAGCAATTCTATGATTATTTCTATCAAGCCATCATGGCCATGCCATCAATTGTTAGCAGAGTGGGCTTGGGTGAAAGCAAAGTCACCAGAAACTCCAAACTGTGGTATATGTAGTTAATTGACACAAGACTATCAGATTATAAACCATATTTATCTTTTTCTCTACACACACACACATACACAGACATGCATGGCCAAAAATAATTAATGCTATGAATTTCTCTGACCATCTTTCTTTAACTATTTAACTACAAGGTTGTCCAAGGGCTAAAGCTGAGAAATTCCTGCCTAAATGCCTGTGCAACATGTCTGCATTTCATAGAGTCTAAAAAGCATTTTGTCAACACTTAGCCTGAGATAAATGAGAGGTTGGAGTTTTAGATCATGTTCCCAATCACTTGCTAACTGCAGCCAGTCCCTGAATTGTCATGTCCTGGAGATTGCTTTCACATTCTTGTGAATTAGTGTAGCATGTGTCAGCATTCCTGAAGAGCCTTTCAGGCTGTTATGAGCTCTGTCCTCCTCTGAGCAGGAGTTCAGCAGATGCAATTCCACAACTTTGGGGAAGAGAGTCATCAATCATAATCATGCCTTAGTCTCTCAGCAGCAGAAACAGCAAGAGGGGTATCTTGCGTAGTATTCCTAGAAGAAAATGAGAAAATACATCTAAAGACTAGAAATCACATCAGAGTACAAAGTTTGATCTCTTCTTTAATCCAATTTTTCCTCAGTTCAGAGGTACATGGATTGATTGCCTTGGGTCATTGCAAATAGTTCTATTAAATGTCCTGCAAAATGTGAAGGGTGAGATGCACCAAGGTTTAAATATCAGCAGTGTTCACATCCACACAGGAGCCACTATCCCTCAGCTGCTTTTATTGTCAAGCTGAGAAAATAAAGGAAGCATCTGGGCATAATTTTTCACGTTCAAAAGTACCTGCAAAAACAAACCACTTAACTCCATTGTTTGTCAATGGAGTTTGAGGAAACTGGCCCAGATGCAGAAATCTACATTAAAGATGCCCAAGGTAGTTATATGTACCACCTTATGCAAGGAAAAAGTCCCCTCCCTTCCTGAAGTCATTCAAGTTATGTGTGCATCACTTATTGTGAGAAAGTAACCTCCTATCTTGTGGAAGAAGTGTGGTTAGACTGAGGAGAGAGATGGAGAGGGGAAAAATGGAAGTGTTAGAGAAAGAAACTGAAATAAAGAACAAACCAGGAAGAATCTAAATTTCCAGCATCATAACTATAGCACTCTGAGAAATAATTGGGACTTCTAATAGCTGCTTCATACATAATGGAATTTTTTTGTCCTCAAGCAAACGATCATCAGTGCAAAATGTCATAGGTGATATTAGAAAGAGACTTTGGAACAGGACCCAGCATGTTTCTCCCAGGGGAATGTCACGAGCTCTGCACTGTGATCATGACTTTTCTTTCAGATTGACCTCACTGCTGCAGGTGTTGCCCATCCTCAGGAGGAAGGGCAGAGTATTCCTGTGCCAAATATCTTCTGGCCTGGATACTAGAGACAGGTTTTCCAGGAGATGGAAGTAGCAACAAGCTAAATTAGGAAATGAACAGTTAGGTTCTCCAGTGCTTAGACAAGTGATGTAGCCTAAAGGTTGTGGTATAAATGCCAAGGTGACTCTGCCAGTCACAAAGTGCTTCTTCCAAGGCTATTGAGCCTGTTGATTCATGTCAGGAATGCTCTGATGATGCCTGACAGTCTGGCCTCTCCATGAGATCCAAGCAGAGGAGCAACTCCTCGTAGACTCTGAAGTTGTCTAGACACCAGCCAGGGTGGTTCCACTCTGCCTTGCCAGGAGAAAAAATGTTCTGTGCACGTGCAGCCTTATGTGCCTGGACAACCCAGACCAAAATAAGGGATGTGAGGCTGAGTGACTCCTCATGTTAGGGAGATTTTGGGATGGGAGTTTGGGATTTGGGAATACAAATTCCTTTCATTCCGTCTGCCTGAATGACTGAATGGAGATGCACACCAGTCTCCACACTGCTGTAGCAAACTGAAGAGTCTCTGATGTCATTGGGAACAAACCTGTTGCTAACCCTGAAAGGATTTCTTTAGGCATATTTGTGCCTCACTGGTTCTTACAGCACTGAATTTGTCAGAGTTGTTTTCAAGTTAACAAAAATGTTAATATCGCAAATTTTTTTCTTGTTATCTCTTTGGCCAAAGAGAAAACTTCTATTTTGAGACTTGTTTTGATAGTTTGTGTTGTACACACTCTGGGACTGTCTGTTCACACAAAGGTAGAGGATTCAAACAGCCAAACAAGCTAAAAAAACTTCTCTCTCTTTCTTATCTTCTTTTTTATTATTAATACCTAATCTAAATATCAATACTTTAAATAAAACCTTCTGATTTCTAACGATCAATCAGTGAACTCTGATTGTTTTGTGGAAAGACCTAGTAATAGGGATCTCCTTCTCACCCAACACAAACTTATCTCAACACTGAATGATTTTGAACCACCCAAGCCCCTGTGGTGAGCCAAGGAATACAGAGGTCTTTTGCCCACTCTTGTAGCAGAACCAACGATAAATGAGATGATCTCTCAGGAAACAGCAAGATGCCCCAGGCTGGTCTTGAAAACAGACAGGAAATTGCACAGGAACACCAATGGACTTCAATCCAAACACTAGAGACACACATGAGTAACAAACACGTTCGTGTAGCCTCAGCATCCTCTGCAACTGCTCAGGGGCAAAGTCTGGATCTGGTCCTAGGGTAAAGCATCAGATGCAGTTTGCAACAGCCCTTGGAGCAGTAACAAACTTTTCTGTGACATATTTTAGAATCATGGAATCACTAAGGTTGGAAAAGCTCTCTAAGGTCGTCAAGTCCAACCATTAATCCAGCAGTGACAAATCCACCACTAAACCATGTCTCTAAGCACATCTATACAGTTTTTTGAACTCTTCCAGGGATGGCAACTTCATTACTGCCTTGAACAGCCTGTTCCAATGCCTACCCTTTCAGGGAAGGAATTTTGCCTCATATCCAATCTCTAAACCTGGTGCAACTTGAGGCTTCTTTTTCTTGAACTCCTCTTGTAGGGAGTGGGCCCTGCTGCTCTGTGGATTTTCTGGGAGGCAGAAAGGGACTAAATACATGCAGAGGGGTTTTGCAGACATTAGGGTGGGTGCCAGCTGTCAACAAAGCCAGTTTAAAAAGGTCATGTTGGGCACTTAAAAAAGACATGTTTTCACCTTCACCTTAGAACAATCTCAACCCACCTTCCCAATGAATAGAAGAAATCCTTATTCCAACATCACAGTGCCATAAAGAGTAAATTCAGGGTAAGTGGAATTTGTCAGCATCTAAGTTGAAAGTTCAGTTTTATTTCTGGCACACACTGAGTTGCCTGATTTTTTTTATTTCCACATATTTCTAGGTGTAGTGTAAGGCTCTGTGACTGAGAGACCCAAACCTGGCGGACTGTGAACAAGACCATGAGTGTCAGGAGAGAGAAGAAAAACTCACAGCAGCTGCAAGGAGACAGCTGGGGTCTAAGAGCTGTCAGGCTTAGATGTAAAGGTAAGAAGCATGGTTCCTGAGCAAAATCAATGTTTTCCAATAGAGAGAAAATCTTCAGCTCTAAAGAAATGAGGCTCACATTTTTAGGGTTCAGAAAGGACTTTTTAATGCACTGCTGGGTAAGCTGGGCCCTTTAACATACCTGCTTGGGAAGAGAAAGCTAAACCTTGACACAAGGGACACCAGAGTTTATTAGTCTTTCAATACTATGGCTTCAGCATCTTTTGCAGATGGAGAAAGAACTTTTAAAGAGCAGTAATTGCGGAAATCTGCTTCCGAGCCGGCTCCTCTCTCCACAAGTCCCTGCCAGGACCCTGCTCCAGCACGGGTTTCCCACAGGACCACAGCCTCCTTTGGGCACCCTCTTGCTGTGGTGTGGGGCTCTTGCATGGGCTGCAGGTGGATTGCTGAATTCCTGTGCCCTCCATGTGCTGCAGGGCACAGCTGTCCCACCGTGGGCTGCACCAGGGGCTGCAAGGGAGTCTCAGCTTCAGCACCTCCTGCCTTCCTTTCCCACTGACCCTGGTGCCTGCAGAGCTGTTCCTCTCACATATTCTCACCTCTGGCCTCAGTTACATCTGTGCAACAACTTTTTCTATTCCTTTTAAAATATAGTATTAGAGTGACATTACCAGAATTTCTGACTCAGCCTTGGCAAGCCCAGTCTTGGGTCTGTCTGGAATTGCCTCTCCTGGACATGGAGGAAACTTCCAGCAGCTTCTCACAGAGGACACCCTTGTATCCTCCCTGCTATCAAAACCTGGCCAGGCAAACCCAATAAGGACTAATTGTCCATCTCCCCGTGAAGGATTTCACTCTCTTCAGCCCAAAGAGATAAACCATGGCCTTCCCTTCTCAGCAGATTGCCTAAATCTCAGTAGAACAGCAAAAGTGTCAGGCTGATATTGTTGCTACTCGGGAGGGATGTTGCTGCTCCACTTCTCTGTCAGCACTTAGCCATGCTTGAAGTGAAACATCTAGTCCCAAATTGTCATTTCCCTGAAGGCCACAATGCATGTGTGGAATTAACTATATAATTAGATTATCCACCATGATGGCCCTGGCAGGATGAAATATTTTGAGCATAAGTAAAACAGCTGTATTATGAGTTAAGAGTAAGGTAACATTTTACAGACTTTTACGCTACAACAAAGAAAGATAAGTGTGACATGAAAGTAAAAGTCTTTTATCTGTGTATGTCTTTGAAAACTCAGTCTACACAGACTCAAAGCATCTGTTAATCAGATTATGGGCCATATCCTGCTCCCAAAACAGTTAATAGCAACGCTCTCATTGATTTCCTCAGGACAGAAACATGCCCTAAAGGAGCACTCTACTTCTTCATAGGCCTACTTGTTGGAGAAACATTTGTGCTATTCAGAAAGGCAAAGCAATTTCCTGGAAGCAGAAACTCCCACCTGCACTTGTAACAACTCAGGCTATTTTAGGAACTGAAAAATTCCACCCAGCATTAGGATTACATTTTCAAAAATGTTTCCTTCATGTTTCTCATGCTGCTTTATGCCACCCATGAAGGAGGGGGAGCTGCTTTTTTGATTCACAGGAGTCACAGTCTCTGCGGATCTTTTTCCCCCTGTCAGATCTTCTCTTTCCCAACCTCTCACATTCACTGCTGGTCCTCAAACCCTCCTTAGATGCATAGGGGGAGGTGAAACATTTGTACCACTCTCCATAGAGGTGATTTGCACTGGAAATACCTATCCATATAAGAGTGCAGGATCACAGCTGTTGTTCATGTTGTTGTGGCATTCTGATGGTGTTAAATGCTTTTACAGCTTTGTTTCCCACCACTATTTCTTCAAGGTTCTTTATTTTAGCACTTCTGATTTAGTTCCCTTTACATTCCTTCCTACAGTATTCAAATCTTCCCCTTCCTTGTACAGCAGTGAAAAAGAGGTAATTACTGCCTATATGTAAATTGCACAGTTTAAATTACTTGTAAGGTGTTGGCCATTAAGTAACAGCAGCAAAACATTGATCATCTTCATGCAGAAAACCCTAAAAGCAGAGATTTGGATATTTCTTTGTAGAATGCGTGTTTTGGGGCTCCTCCATCACTTGATGTTGCTGCTAAGCCATTGCAAAAGGAAATGATCTGTGTTTTAGTCCCCAGAATCTGATAACTGGATGCTTTTGAGACACCTCAGTGGAGTGGACACTGAAAATCAGGAGAGATGTTGGAAAATCCTAGTCACAGTGGTTAGCTGTCTGTGAGCTATCCCCTCGAGGGGTAAGGTTATGGTGGTACAAAGAGTGCTGTGACATCTTGGAATGTAAATTGCCTTCCAGCCTAGGGAAAAAAACCAGCCTGGTCAGCTGCTGCTTGAAGCACTGCCTGTTCTCCTCCCACTGTGATGCAGAGGGACACTTCTCCATTCCACTTGCACTAGGATCTTTGCAGGCACAGGTTTGGACTGACTCAAAAATATGTCAGTTGTTAATTTTAAATCTATTAATTCCCACAGCTCGACAGCGGCAAACAAGTTTTCAAGGGCTTCCTGAGTACAAAATCTGGACAAAAATCTGTATCTATATAATTTCATCAGCAGGAAGTAGCTTTTGCAGACCTCACTGCTACTCAGATAGAAACCACAGATTCTGCCTCTGTTGATAAACCCCCTGCATTAAAGTCTTCAACCTTCAACAATTTTCAATTCCAAGTAAAAATTCTGACAATTTTATTTCCCATGTGCTTCTCATTTTCCAGGAGAAATGCAATGTTCTCTCCTACTGCATATCAGTTTAACTCAGCCCACAACAGCAACAAAAATTTTTGGAAGGCCATTTTCCACAATGGAAAGCTGCTTTCACACCAGCAGCTCATTTTTATTTCCATTTGTGTTCAGAGTCTCTGCATGAACATAAATGGGAACCACAATGGATTTCTAATGAAATTGGGCTATTTTCTGTTACTGTCCCCTACAGATCATGGCCCAAGTATAGTTTTATGTATTATATTTTTACAGTGCCTCTACTCCCCTACTGCTTAACCATGTGAGGACTTTTTGGGATTGCATTAAGCTGTTTGATTTACACGTGCAGCATAAAAATTCCAAATGCGTTTTATGAAGCCCTGCCACAGAATGGAATCTGGGCAGTTGCCTTCCCTAAAAATATTATGAAACACTAAGCTTTTGCTTTGAATTCTACTGTTTCTAAACCTGAAGATAACTTCTCTTTGTCCCATTCAGTCATGACCCCAATTAGTCCTTTCTCGGCAAAGCAGAGCATCCCCAGTGTTGATGCAGTGGAAGATGCATAAAGGTAAGTATGCTTTACCTAGGATTTAGGAAACAGAGTTTATCCACTTCCCACCACCTGGCCTACAATTGCAGTGGGATGAGCATGTTCCCTTTCATTAACTAAGTAGACAACTCAAATTTCACTGCTGTGCAGGACTTAGACAACTTCTAGATGTGTGCTTGGTTCCTGCTGAGGCACAATCCTGTTGCAACACACATCATTTGCTGTGACTGCAGCAGGGCCTGTTCTCTGGGGTTCACCTTCACACTCTTCCTATGGGGCACCATTTGACAGTGGCCAAAAACTCACACAGAAGATGAAGGCAGGCATCCTCAGAAGTCAGCTCTTCATTCAGCACCCCCAAGCATCAGCAGACATCAGCCTGCAGCAGCAGGCATCAACTCTCTCCCAGCTCTCTTCCTATCCAGCAAGCATCAGCTCCTTATTACCTCCTAGCACCACCTTTTATACATTACCTATATCCCTCACATGCTTCTTGTCAAACCAAAATCAACACACACCTGCATTCCAAGTTGTTTTTCTTTCTTCCCAGGGATACAGCCACAGCTTATCAAAGTTAAAGCTGCCTACAGCCCATTCCTGCATCCCCACACAATCCAAGCTTTCACTTCCCTGGGAAAGGTATTAATCATGGAATCATAGAAGCCCAGAATGGTTTGGGTTGGAAGGGATCTTAAAGATCATCTTGTTCCTACCCCCATGCTGTGGGCAGGGACACCTTCCACTATACCAGGCATCTCTAAGTCCCATCCAATCTGGCCTTTGATGCTCCAGGTATGGAGGAACCTTTGGAAAACCTGTTCCAGTGCCTCACCACCCTCACAACAAAGATTTTCTTCCTAGTATCTAATCTAAATCTCTCCTTTATCTCTGTAGAGTGCTCTGTACTCTCCATATAAACACATCTAAAAAATGATGTGCCATACTTTTGAGAAGAAAGCCTGAAGGAAAACTCCCACTTTAATGATTAAGAGCTCAATTGGATGTGAGTTGGAACTACATCTCAGTTACTGTGCTGGAGACTGTGTTCTGCATAATGTCTACTGACTGTTCCATAGGGAATATGCACTGGCTTCTAGGCTGCTTTCTGATCACAGGCAACCTGTGTAACTACTGCACTCTTAAATCATATCCTTATGTTGCTGCTCAATGAATCTTATGGGCCTTTGTTGGGGTTTTGCTTGTTTGTTTGTTTGATTTTTGTTTCTGCAGGTACAGTTTCTAAAGAAAGATACCTCAGCATCTCCCCATCACTCTGTCCACCAGCAATTAGCCCTTAGGTTTCCAAGTAAAGTCCTTTCTTCCACAATGAGTACATGGATACACACGTGGGAAGAGTGAATCTGGTGTCCTATGTCCAGGATAAGTGGTCTGACAAGAATCTACTCTGTGGGAGGCAAATGAGGAGTTTCCTTCCTGTTCTCTTTTCAATACTTGTTCTTACTTTCCTTTTAGTGTCCAAGTTGGGAACCTTTAATACATGAGGGTATCTCTTCATAAACATAAGAAAAAGGTTTGTATCTCAGCCGAGCAGTTACAGCCTGAAATGCTGCACAACCAGTGTCTCAGCACTTTTGTGCATCTAGATCTTGGAAAATATTTTTAATAATGATTTGGCTTGTGGAAATGGTGTAAAACTGCCTTCTTAAAACTCTGACTAGCTTTTGTAACCCTGAAGTTCTTCTTTCTCAAGATTTTTTGATGCTCTGTCTTAGGGTGGTAATAAATCTGATTTTTTTTCAGTAGGTCAGTTGCTAAACTTAACAAAAGAATTGGAAATTTTTCTTTCTTTCCTGTGGATACTGAAAGGATTGGATTCCTTTCATGGATGCGTGAATGTACCTACAAAGAAAAATGTCCAAGGGAGGAAAAACAGAAGACAATTTATTGGAGTAGCAGGCTTTATATTTAACTGTATTTTTTTAATTATTGATGTACTTTAGGAAATCTGCCCTTCTGAGACTCCTTCCATTGTTGGTCAAGCAAGACTTTTCCCAGGGGTGTTTCTGAGACAGCTTCTGCTATGTGTGTTTCAAGTCACACCTTTGCAGTGTCAGGGTGCCTCTCCCACCCATAACCCTTGGTGCCCTTGAGCTGGGCTGTAGGGAGGGTTAAAGGGGACACATTGCCATCTGTAGGCATCTGGCACCCTGAAAAAAAAGCAACTTTTCTTACTTTCCCATGCAGCCCATTGAGCAGAGAGGATGGCAATGTGGGTTTTCTTCTTTCCTCTCTTTGCTCAAGCATTCGTGATTTTCCCTGTTCCTGCAAATAAAAAGGTTAAGTAAAAGAACAACCCCAGAGAGGAATCAGGGATGTAATTTTGATGACTTTTGTGGTCAGTTGTGCACTGGCACTGGGAGGGAGTTGGCTCTGGAGATGAGTTTTTCTGGGTGTTCTCACATTTGGGTTGTGATATGAGTTGAGGTAGATGCGGATGTTAATGTTGCTATAACTGGTGATAATCTTGGTTTTGAGAGATTTAGTTGATAAGAAATGGGTGTCTTTGAGTAACCTTACAACAAGCTTTGGGTTAGGTTTCTTTAATATTATATTTGCTGCTTAATCTGATGCAGTTCTATTAAAGAAATACGGACTCATGTGTCAAGAACAGCAAATGCACAAATAATGATTACAAGATGGGATTTGAACTGATTGGTCTCTGGCTTGTCTGAGACCAAAGCAGATGCTGGTTGGCAAAAACAGTCCAAAATTTTATCATTTTGTCTGGTGTAGGAACACATTTTTATCAACAGAAGCTGGAAGAACATATTTGGCCTGAAAGGTTTAATATCTTGTGTTAGTGAATTTATATTGCTTTCATTATTTGCATTGCTGTAAATGTAGAAAAGTCCACCTTGGGGTCACAGACTTCTTGCTTTATATGTTGTAGCTGGGTTTTATATTCTCTCACTTTAGTTGCCTAAAGGTAAGGCATTAAAACTCACTTTATAGTTTATGAAGAGATGTAGGTCTGCAGCTTCAGAAAAAAATTGGTCCTGCCTGTTTTAGGACAAGATAAGGGGTGCTGCTGATGTCTCACTTCTTTTCTCTGGTGGACCAGAGGATTTAAATCATCTCAGTGAGAAAGCTGCATCTGAGCTAACTTCTCAATTCCCTTTGCAATCCAGAGAGAACACAATTATTTTTGGCATGATTCATCTGATCTCTTTGAAACACCTGTTTCAGACTAGCTCAGGTGGAAACCCTGGCTTTAGACTTTGACATTCTTAACTAACTTTTTTCCAACTGCAGATAGGAGAACTAAACTTGATATTCCATGTAAATACAAAGATGACAAAGATACACCTAATCTGAGAACTAAGACAATGCAATATCAGCCCAAGTGAGGATCATTTAGCAGAACAGCCTGAGCACATGTTGAAAAATATTGTTCAGCCTTTTGGTTAATGAGATCAATTGGCTTGCTACATTTTTATTATGTCAAAACCTTTCTGGGAAAACAATAGAAGTGAATTTTCGCAAATTAATATTGAAGTGGTAATAATATAATTAGTCTCTTATTACCACACAGAAATTAATTTTAAGGCAAGTACATGAAATATGTCACATATTTTTATTGTCAGAGCACCTTCTAATCATAAATACAGCTTCCTTCTAGACTACCTGGCAAAACCAGGAAGATATTCCTTTCTGGTTAGATTGGCTGGTAAGACCTGGGTTTAATATCAGCAGTCAAAATTAAATATTCCTTATTATTTTGGTACAAGAATTGGGTTTTTAAATTTCTCTTCCATTTTAACAATTAAAAAAACAATGTGGGTTTTTTGTTTATTTGTTTTTGTGTTTGTTTTTTTTAAATTTTCTATGTCTGTGTGAAATCTTTTAAACTGCAAAAATATATTTCCTCCAAGGAAAACTTTTCTTATATGGAAATCACTGTACAAGCACTTTGACATCTCTCTACCTGGGAAATATCTGCTCCTGACTGCACAGGATACTTTTTGACCCAAAAGCTTGTATTTCAACCACCCTGATGGAGTTTTTGCAGCACCAGATCCCTTTTCTGATCAAGGGAATCATTT
>VZTN01006412.1:0-87932 GCA_013400515.1 Erpornis zantholeuca
TTGGCCCATGATCCAGCCTGTCCGGATCGTTCTGCAGAGCCTTCCTACGCTCTAACAGATCAACACTCCTGCTGGAGCTGGTGTAGTCTCTAAACTGTGTGAGAGTGCCCTCAATATCCCCTTGTCCAGATCATCCATGAAGACATTAAACAGGACTGGCAGCCGTACTGAGCCCTGGGGAACACCACGGGTGACCAACCACTAGCTGCATGTAACCCCATCCACCACCAGCCTCAGGGCCTGGCCTTCCAGATGGTTTTTTATCCACTGAACAGTGGGTAAAGCCACTGAGACACAAGCAGCCTATTTCTCCAGGAGAATGCTGCAGGAAACAGTGTCAAAAGCCTTACTTAGTCCAGGTAGACACATCCACAACCTTTCCCTCATCCACTAAGCAGGTCACCTTGTCATAAAAGGAGATCAGATCAGTTAACCAGGACCTGCCTAATGGGATCCATGGGCAAGACTACACATCCTATTAATGTGCCATGTAACTGATAAAGTGATAAGCAGTGCATGCAGTACATCACACAGTAGCAGGACTGGAGATGGACAGTAAAGCTGGACTGGATGTAGAGATGCTACACACAATTTCACAAAGAGATGTCTCTCCTGCTGCTGTGGTGGTGTCTTGTTCTATGGCCTGAGATGGTCGGGCTGAGCCTCGTATGTGTTTGTGGAGTTGTAGCCTTACAACTTTTCTCTGCAAAGGGACAGGTAAGTGATTGTCTCAGAATTGTCAACAGTGCTGTATTTTCCACAGCACTTATGATGGGTTGTGAGGAAGCAGAGGAAGGGGAGGGTTGGGTATCAGTCTGCACTCTTCAGGGTATGGACATGGAGAAATCCCTGTGCACCCCTGGGGAGAGCTGGAAAAAAGCACTGGAAAAAAGCACTAAGAGGAGTATCAGGGAACAAAAAGGAAAGGAAAAGCATCCTGGATGGCAGACACACTGTCTGAGAGAGAGGAAGGGAATAGGACTGTAACTAATGATGAGGTAGAATAGTGAGAGTCTAAAGGGCGATGCAGTGGATGCACAGCCATATAAGCACACTCAAGTCCCGTCAATCTTAAAAGCTATATAGCAGCCATCTCTCTCCACATACAAAGAACAGAGAACAGGAGGAGAGAAAGTGATGCTAGACAGGAATACCTTTTTTTAACTTT
Organism: Erpornis zantholeuca; assembly: GCA_013400515.1. NCBI lineage: Eukaryota > Metazoa > Chordata > Aves > Passeriformes > Timaliidae > Erpornis > Erpornis zantholeuca. The sequence continues at coordinate 1,169 of VZTN01006412.1, forward strand.
ATAACTTAAGATATGGAAAAAATTTAAAAATTAAAGAATCACAGTTCTGCTGGAGAGAGGGGAGAAGAGGGGATGGGGAGAAAGGACTTAGCCATGGACTTACTGAAGTAAAAAAACCCTGGTGATATTTGTACGCCCTTGAAACCTGACTGCCCTGATCTTGTCTTTATACTTGTATCATATGCAAATATTAGTCCACCTTTTTCAACCATGGCCATGCGCTTTTCTGTATTTTCTTGCAATGTAGATTTTTTTTTGAAAGGTGCACATTTTAGCTTTACCAAGCAGTGTACATGAAGTGTTAAAAATTGACCTATTTGCTAGTTTTAGACCTGAAATTCCAGTAACAGCAGCAGAGTTGCACAAGTGTTTCCTTTCTATTATTTGATCTGCAAACCATATGACAGTGCTCCAGGCAGAGAGGTTGGCTGAGTGAAGTAAGGGTAGGGAAGGGGCTAGGAGTACATCAACAACATGCCCCTCAGCAGTAAGAGATCTCTGCAGACAAGGGATGTCTGGTTTACATAGGGAGTACAGTCTGATCCCAATTATCAGGTAATTTAATCATCACCCGAATCTGACCAGACCTTCAAACCCAGATATTAAAAAGTACCCCCACACACACTTTCAATACAATACAAAAGTATCATAGACAGGTGCTGTATGTTGAAGGAAATCAACATATTGTTATAAAGGAAAAAGGAATATATTAATTAATAAAAGAGGAGTCAATTACATAAAACATTAGTTACAGTGCAAGATAAATAGGGAGGAGACATTGGGCAGAATAAAGGGATGGACTGTGAGAAGGGGTAAGGGTCACATTACCTACTTTTACAGGTAAGAAGGCTTTGCAAAAGGTAGGGAAGGATGGACAGAAAACATGAAAGAGTATGACTGGATTGCATGCTCACCTACCTCTCCAAGTGTCTGAGCATTTAGTTTTGTCAAAGTCTGTGTGAAGAGTCAGATGAAGAAAATTCTCCAGAGACTGAGAATATGTTCTAAAGAGTTTTAGATGTAGAGAGATAGGGAGCAGGAGAGCCCTCTTTGGACCTGGTCGATCTTTTAATTTCCCCCAGCCACCCCAACCTATATCCCACAGCAGAGGTCAACCCCTGCTTTCTGCCAACGTGGTAAGTGTAATTTCTGGATGAAATCAGAGGAGAAAATGGTAGAAAAAAAGGGGAGGATGGACACAAGCCTGCTTCTGTCCCAAAGCTCAGAGCTGGTTACATTGAGACATCCTGGCAGGAATCTCTACTCTGGTACCCAGGGGGGAGTCATGTTACCAGAGGAAGGAAATGGAGATAGAGCAGCAATGCCAACGTGGGAAGTCTGAGTGCTCCCTCAGCCACTAAAAGTGCTGTGAAAACATGATACAGGAAGGGCTGCCCTTCTGTCATCTCAAATACAAAGCCTTACAAATGGCTCAAAAGAGGAGGAGGAGAGAGGTGGCCACTACAAGAGGCTTCCTAAGGACTTCTGCTCCAATGGTGACCCTTTTGTAAGGAACACATCTAAATGCAGGCACTCAAGTGTTTACAAACAGAAGGACAGCCAACTGTCATCAGGCTATTTCCATCCCAGCCATTTCCTGAGGGACCATATACTCCTAAAGGGAACAAATACCTTCCCTTCCCACAGGGAGGAGATTCATATGCATTATTCATAAACTGCTTCTTCTGCAGAAGAATCTGGGAAGTGAGGAATACTGTAGAATAGTTTGGGGGAAGATTTACTGAATTGTGTATCTTGAAAGTGAGGAAAGGCAGACAATGAAGAGAGAGTAATTTTGAAAGTTTATTTCTTGGTGTTTTTCCTGTGACATGTGCCCACTACTGGTGCTTGCTCCCTACCCTCACTTACCCAGCTCCTTATCCAGCTGCCACCAGACACTGCAAAGCAGTGCCTTCCACCACAAGACCTTAGGGGTTTCATTACTGTTCATCTCCAGTTCAGAAAGGCAGCACGGTACCACAAACAGCAAGACGTGCCTGATGAGTCTCTAGAAAACCACTGGCTTTAAAACACAAGATGAGCATCCTGAGCTGCCTCCCAGGGTGTAGAGGCCATGTGTTTCCACAGGGAGCAGCAGCAGGCCACAGGAGAACGTCCAGGTGCTGCCCACACAAGTGCATTGCAACAGCTCGGAGAAGGAAAGCCTGCGCTGCTCCACGAGCAAGCTTTCGTCAGAGAGAACACACACAGTCCTCTGCCTGGGTGAGATGTAAGAATCTTCTGGATAGCTGCAGAAGATAATCCAGAACACGACACAACTGCGGTAATCTCTGAAGAAAAGACAGATCAATTAAATCTGTTCTTTTCCTCAAGCCTGCTTTGTCCTCCTGCAGAGCATCAGCATCTAGATATAATGGCTTTGTATCCTGGGCCATGTCTTTCCCACCACGTGCAATTTCCATTTCTAAGGACTGGGCTATCCAGAGCAGACTGCTATGTCCTCAAGCTCCCAATGACACTGTATTTAATGTATCCTTTCTAACTTCTTCCTGGCCCTTACCTTCCCTACCAGAATCCAAAATCAGACCTCTAGCGCATTCTTTGGGCAGCAAGTCCTGAGTAAAAGAGGATGTGTGGTCCCTGGTCCTCTGCAGTCTCATAAAGGCCTTTAGGTTGGGCAGATGTAAATCAGTGCATTTTTAAACTTTCTGCTGCTGAAGCAAATGCACCCTTGGATTACAGGCATTAACTAGCAGTTGCAGAAACCATTATTAATTCAAGTAAAAAGCTGGCATTCACTGTGAGATCACGTGCTTCAGCTCCAGCCATCTGTCCTTAAGGCAGATCTGGCATCAGCGAATGTACTACAGCATAGTGATGAAAATTTTGATATGACTTGTGATAGAGATTATGTGAAATCACTGGAGGCTCACTCACCCGTTTCCCCACAGATTTCAGGGTCCCACCCTAGCTTGTTTTTAAATACTGCACACCACCAGAGTGACTCACAGGATCACTTGTGGGTGAGGCAGGAGCTGGATCCCAGTGACAGCCATCTGCCCATCCCAAAAGCTCAAGACTGCAGGCCAATTCAGCAAGCTCTCCTGATGGCAAGAGCCTCTCACCAGCTGCCAAAACACACCTTGGGCATCCACCCATCTCCATTAATTCTGAAAGTTATTGGAAATGGGCTTGGAGTACGGAGCATGATAGGTAAGGAATAGGTTTAAATAGTCTCTCAGCACACAGTCCTGACTCAAACAAATTATCCTTGCATAGCTGATTTGCTAAAAATACAAACTCACCTGAATCCTGGTCACTTGCATCTGCCAAGCTAAGCAAACTTGGTGGCTGCTGAGCACAGAGCTTGGTGTGTCAGTAGCACTGCAGGGATACCTCAGTGACACCTCAGTGACAGCCACCCTGCAGGCAGCAGTGAGAGCAGCTGGCAGCTGGGCTCTCCAGCCAGGCACCTGCAATACTCAGGAGCAAAGGCTCCAGCAGACAGACTGCTACCTAGCAATCAAACAGTTTCAACTGCTAACTCCTTCCTGTCTGTAAGTTCCCAGATTGATGGTCTGCAAGGAAGAATGGTGGATATTCTGCTAAAGTTAGTAACAGTGGTAATGTTCCGGTACACAGCATTTTCTGCTTGGACTGTATTTACATTATGAGGCTAGAAATCATGCAAAATTCCTATTCCAAATACACATGTTGCCTAATATAAATGAAGAAAATTGAATCAAAGGAGAGACTATAAGTCAAATAATATAGTAACTGAAAGAAAAGTGTCTCTACAAATCTTTGGTAAGAGTTGTTACAAATCAATGCAGAGGATATATGATAAAAATGTTTGCTTTAAGGAAATGTGTGTTCTATTTATTGGCTCAATTAAAAGGGTTAATAAGTTAGCTGGGGTTTTCATAATACTTTTCAACAGTTGCTTAAGCATTTATATACCAGCAGATGGAAAACACATTTATTAAACATTTGGTCTTTGAGTCATGCTGACGTTAGTATCTCAAACAACATTAATTCAGGCAGCAGCTTTTTGTAATGGCCTCATTCTCTGACTAACTGGTGCACAGTTATAACTTCATGTAGGAGTCAAGAAAACTGCTCAGATACAAAGAAAATCTGACCAGAAACCCACAGAGTGCTCCAGAGTAACTGTGCACATATAAAATAACCAAAGGGATGCCAGGCTGCTGCAGAGGAAACAGCGGTTTGTATCAAACATATGGTTTGTATCTCTCATCAAACCAACTGCGGTCCCACTGCCCTGGCTTGCTCTAGGGAATGGAGGTGGATGTCCAGGTCAGCTGGGAACGAAAAGAGTAAACTGGGAGCAAAGACACTTGACAGCTGTAGACTGGCTGTTACAGCAGCAGCTCCTTGCTTCACAGGTGCAAGGACACGAACAGTAAAAATGATGGCCAGGTGCTACAATGCCACTGCTTTAAGAATTGTGCAGGAATTTGAAGCATGGAGCGGAGCTAGGCATGCAGGGAAACAGTTCAAATGAAAGAGTGCAAGATGCAGTGCTTCTCTATGCAGAGTAGCATGTTAAAAATGAAATGGGAAGGCATGAAAACATAAATCCAAACAGCAGACTGAGAAGGCACAGACAGAAGAGAGGAAAGAGAAAGGATCAGGGAAATCTCCAACACTAAGTACAGAAAACACCATGCATTTGCTTTACAGCAAAAGTAAAGAAAGGGTTTGTGCAACAGCCTTGCTATACTGACCCCTGCAGCCTGTCCTTCTCAAGGAAACTGGAAATGCTTTCTGAAATAACTGACAATTCTGCAGTCTCTGGATACAGAGAATGAGGTGCTTAGGGAAGTCAAATAAAAGAGAGGTTTTTTTTATGGTTAGTGACAAATACAGTTTTTAATCCTTTATCTTTTTTAGATACCCTTTATCTTTTTATCAGTCTCCTGTGTTTGTTTTGCTGCTTCCTTGTTTTCCACATCAGAACAAATAGAATTAGACTGGAAGTTTATGCAGAACATGTGTTCTGAAAAGAATTTTTGCGAACCAGTTGTTAGTGAAAGGAATGAAAATCCGTGCAGAACTATCTCCAAACTGCCCTGTAAGTTTTCTGCTTGTGCTTTTTGTAGCTGACTGGAAGACATTTCTACAGATATCACTACAGATATGTTAGCAGAGCCTCATTAAATAGATGAATTATGCATCAGTCCTAGCAAGCACAGAAGCTAACAATTACTGGAAGTTTCACCCAGCAGTTAATGGAGACACTAATACTATTTAGAGAAACAATCGCCCCATTTATTTTTTTCTTGTACTATGCAAAGAGAAATTAATTTGTATCATGTACCAAACCAGCTGCAGGCTCCCAATAGCTCCCCACAGACAGAGGGTATTTCCCAGCTCCTGAGGCAGCTCCTTGGATGACTGCACAGCATGCTCTGGACTGGCACTGCACTCCTTAACTCTGGTGAGTTTACTGGACTGAGTAGTCTGCCACAAGGGCAGACTCTAAAGAGCAAACAGTATCCAGCACAGCCCTATAAAATAAAGCAAATTTTTCTGCAAGCACCAGTTTTTCTGTCATTAGTGTTACAGAGAATTCAGCTCTTTTCTGAGCACAGCTTTGACAAAGTCTAGTCAAAATCAGTACTAAGTTGCAAAAACAGCTTCCAAAATGGATAAAAATTAACAAATGAGTTTGCACCCCAAAGAAATACAGTTCACTACAAGATCTCTGTACAATGAAACTCTGAACAGAGTGATAAAATTTTTAAGTCAGCAGCAAGCAAAAGTGTTGACAAACAGTACTGAAGCATAAATCACAGTCTCTGCCATTTATTCACCACATTTAAGGTTCATGTCTTTACTGAGATAGGCAAGAGACAGAGAAAGTTATGATAGGTGCTTTCATGATAAAGTCATCACTTGCTTTGTAGTTTATCTCCCATACACACTCACTAAAATATTTACAGCAAATGTACTTCCCATAAATATCCCTTTAGAAAAATCTCTATACAAATGCAAAATAGCTAGATCCTTTCCTGGAAATAAATTCCAAGTTCAAGCATTCCTCTGCAGATTTCATCTGCAGCAGCAGTAGTCCATATGGGCTTGTATCCTGAAAAAAAAATTACCGAAATGGCACATAGGCATAATCATTTGATAGTGCAAGTACTCACATTCTCGAGTTAACCAAAGCAAACCACTGCTTCTTAGTCACTTCATACTTGAATGAAGCTGAACATGTGGCCAGACTTGCCAAAATATTCAAGTAACATAAATGCAGCTTAGTAGTCCCTAACAAGTCTTTCTAGTTCTTTTTCCTGCTGCTGATTGATTCAGAGGGTGCAGAAAACACCTCCCCTGAAGTTTGTCTTTCCACTCTTAGAGCGCCATGCAATTAAGAAACTTGTTTCAATACCTCCAACGCCCAGATCCCTGCTGCTCATCCAAAGGCATTCTCTCCCAGGCAGCACAGCAGCACAACAAATCACAGGTATTTGCAGCCCGATATTCTGTCTATTACGAACTGCTGAGGATTTGGAGACATGGGCGTAAATAGCTGCGTGTTAGAACGCTGGCCTCAAGGGTTTGCAAAGCCAACAAGTCCTGACAGTTTCTGCAAAATGTTGTCCAATTTAATTCTGAATTAAATACTTGAAATTTATTCCAGTGTCTTTCTACGAATAAGGGAACAAACAGCTTTATCCTGCAAGAAGCCTTGTTTGCATAACAATCCTGAAACTAAAACTTCATCTTGCATTAGCACATCCCCCAGTACAATCATTTAGCTTCTTTTAGACTTACACATCAGCCCACCAACTTTTTCAATAGATAATTCTACTGCAGGGAGAAAATAAATTAGTAAACCAATCAGTAACACTCCATGCACAATTTTTCTTCCATTGTAAGCAGAGGAAATTTTTCTGCATGACTTAAGTTAAAGGCATATTACAAAGCAAAGTCAAGTTACTTGGGGGGTTAGGCACCAAACAGCTACAGTTAAGTCACACAGCAGAGGTTTTGCAGTCCACCTTCTCAAAATGATTACTGAAGGTTACACAAGGATATGGTTTCCATCTTAAAGAACATCTTTCTAATTATATCAAAAGGGGGTGGGGGAAGGGAATAGAAATATCTTACTGCAGCAGATTTAACAACATTGGTAAATTCAACCTTAAATCATCAACAGATAAGAGTAATTCCAAAGACTTAATGTAACTTTCACTAGCCTTTAAAAGAGACTTCTTGTTTTGCAGAAACTGCACATAATGACACTCCATATTTCAAATATCCTGCACACAAAATATTTTAAGGCCATGGTCTAATTAGAGTAATTCTACAGTGAGCACAGTGAGCAACCAGCAAGCTCCTGCCATGCACTTGAAATTTTCCATGTAATCCTACTGTAGCAGCCTCAGCTTTAGTGAGCTAAAACTATGTTTGTGCAGCGATCAGAAGAGGAAAATATTGACATAACTACAGGAGGAACACTGCTGCTGTGCTGTCATCACTTGTTCTGCAATCTCTGCCCCCTCCTGACCTGCCAGCCCTCCTCAGCAACCTTTCAATGTGCCAAGCAATCCACTGCACAGAGTATCACCCAAACAAAACAGACAGTTTGGGACCTCCTTAAATATAACAAAAAAGTGAACACCTCTTCAGGATCTTGCTTGAGAAATGTTTTTATGCTTTCCAGAGAAACAAGCAACAAAAATTAGACTGGCCAGTAAGGGTGACCAGGAAGGGCCGAGGATGTGATGCGTAAGAGCTGGTTAATCTCACAAATTAATTACAGACACAGGGTAACAGCCACATGATTCTGCAGCAAAGCCCTAGGCCTCCCAGAGCCTTGAGTAAGCCTCTGCAGGTCCTTGAGAGCAGAGCACACTGCATGCTGAATGCCTGAGTGCCAGCCCTTTAAGTCTTCCCAAACAACTTTCCATGCTATAAATATTTAAAAGATTATCAGGGTGGGGGATGGGGGGAACAGATGAGCTCTGATCTACCAGGAAACTTGTTTATGGTATTTAAACTGCCATTACTTCCTTTTCCTGCTTGCACAATGTAAGAATTTTTAAAATTAATAATCCAAGGGGGGAAATAGTTCCCGTTTAGTTACCTGTAGCACTGCCGTTAGTATTTGCTGGGTAGGCCATGTTTGCTCAGTGACACATCCACGGCTAGGCTGTTTGGTATCATGCAAATGCCATGCATCAAGTCCAACCAGACATGCAACCTGGAACAAACAAGTAAAGAGCAGTTAAAAACACGTAGTTTTAAGGAGTTAGGTACATTAAGCAGTAGGCATTTCTGAGTGTTTAAAGTCTCATCTTCAATGCAAACTTTTGCCCAGCAGTAACATGCTCCTCTTAAATCAGCATCCTAGCTATCACAAACCCAAAGGTGTCCAAGTGACTGAAGCTGGCCTGTGGTTCTCTGACAACTTCCCGATCTGTTGTCAGTGAGGATATAACTAGCTGAATTTGCAACTGGCCATCATTTTTTCTGGCCTACCTTCAACTTTTTTGCAGCTGGTCTCTAAACTCGCCTGTACCACCACAGATTCCTCACATTTGCTGGCACGTGTATAAAGTTTTAGATTACCTAAGATCTTACGTGGGCAGGGTTAGAGGATTTTTTAGGTGAAGAGCACCGACAGAAGGGCTGTACCAGCGAGTGGGGGACCAACTGCAATTTCTGAGCTCTAATGTCCCTCTGGGGAGGTGAGGGCAGAAGAACCCCCAGATGCAGCCAGAGCAGGCATCTCCCTGCCTGACAAACCCAGACACCTGACACCTACTGTGTGGAAGCTGGCAGGGTGGGGGGACCAGAGGTGCCATGGACGCTGTCAGGAATGGTGCTTTTCTAACCATGAGACCTCTCCACTGCAATTTCCAACAGCAGCGGGTTCCCTGGGTGTTAGGCTGCTGAGAAGAAGCCAAATGAGAGGCAGAAACCAAATCAGCAGCAGATCTGTGGCTAGTTTCCTGCTGGCCAGCTCTGCAAAGCCGTACTTGTCAGCTCTGCAGCAGGGCTCCTGCTCCTCCTTCCCTGCCCTACAAATCTCATCCTCAGAGCAACGGATCTGACTCATCTGGGGCTGCAGAGATGCCTCTTTGGGAATCTGCTGTGAGTTTTCTACAGTCCAAACAGCATTTCATTTTGTTGACTCAGATAGATGGAGCTTAGGTGTATGAAGAACACCGTGCTCTGCCGACCCCTGTCTGACTTGGGCTGACAACTCCTCAGCAAGCTAGTCACATTTTTCCAATTATATTTGATTTGGCTCTGATAGTATGTGCAGGGAAGTATTTAAAAGATAAGCAGATTAGCAAAGTAAAAGAAAACCAAGCAATTAATGAGCACAGGCACCATGTGAATTTGAGTCAGAGATGCACTGACTGACAGAGAAACTGGCTGTCTTTAGAAGCTGACAGCTCCAGCACACCAGCTAACACAGCTTTGCTTTCTCCTGCAAGGAACACAAGCACAAATGCCTTCATTTTTAGTACAATCCTGATACCAATTTTCCAAGAATGCAGAAAGATCTTTGTTGCAATTCCTCTTCCCCTAGCTCTGCCATATACGCTGGTGTTTACCATCTCTCATTCACTGGAAGGCAGGCATGAAGCTGCCATAAAGATTGGTTAAGTGAAAGGCTACAAACAGCAAAATAAAGCAGGAATCCAACAGAGGCCATGACTCCAGAATAGTCTATCACAAGATTCCAGGCATAATGATAATTATCTGATTTCTGAAACAATAAAGCATGGCAGGAAAAAATAGAACAACATGTTGCTGGCAGAGTTTGCAGCCAGGACAGAAGTTTTAAATCTGTGAGCTTTTAGGAAAATATTAACTACTTCTTTTCAAACAGAGATATTTTAAAGCATCACTCCCATCTCTGCTTGCTATAAGGATATAAAGCTATGCTTTAAGCTGAAGACAGGCAATTTTTACTGAGTCACAGTGAATGTTTACTAGAAAATTGTAAGTCTCCATGTGAAGTTGCTCAGGACAGACACTGTCTCAGGGCAGGCTGCACTTAGCAGGGCATCAGAGTCTACCAGCAGTGCATTCTGGTAAAGATAACTGAATTGATTTACCCACTTCTAATTTGTTCAGCATAGCTCTGTGATTTCTCAGTAGCATTTAACAACAGGTATGCTTCCCTGCTTTCATTATATACACTGTCCAGGGGGAGACCTGAGAGCATGCACCCAGGGATGGGCATGGACAGATGGGTGGGAGAGGATACTGGGTGAGGACCTGCCTCTTCCAGGTGCAATGCAGTCCCAAATATGAGTGGGTCAACCACAAAAATGTGGCGTGCCTCATCATGGGTTTGAAAGTATAACCTGTTAAAAACACTAGTCACCATTCACAAGCACACATGAGGAGAGTTTCACATTAGCAAGAAACAAATGTAATTGAGGTGAGAATTGACATAAAGTTAATAAAAGCAGTGCTGAAAGTCTAAACAAGGCCTAAGATCTACATTTTGTTGTGGCTTGAAGAGATATAACCGACCTGGTACAAACTGCCTTGTGGGTATGCTTCTATTAGTTTGAAAGCTATGCAGGCCTGAGTACCTCAAGCAAACTCACTTGCTGCTTCTGAGCTTAAATGAGGATTAATTAAACAATTCAGGAAGCAAATTCAGCCCAAGAGATAGAAAGAAAAAAAGAGAGAAAAAATGTAGCATCTTACAATTTGTTAGCTAAGTGGAAGAATTGATAATTGATTCCTTTTTTATTTTTTTAAAGATTAAATGTTACAGGAATTAACAATCTGCCTATTAAACAGCTCTTTAAGTACAGAAAAAAATCTGATCTAGCTCAGTGAACTCATGAAAGAAGGGAATTTTGTTAAAACATGCTTTGAGCCATACAACAGGAACTGAATTTCTGAAATTGCACCAACACATACATGGATCATTTTTAGAATGGTACCACATGTGATTCCTCAGCTGCACACACCCCAGAAGCTGCATTTGGACACAAGTCTCTCATGTGGGTGAGGTGCACGACAATACCAGAGGCCATCTAGAATACTGAGAGGAGGAAAACTTAGCTGAAGAGGCTTGAAGGCTTCTGGATTGGTGGGGTTTTTTTGGTTATTAAAGTTTTATACTAGAGAAACAAAGAGTTAGATTTTTTGCTTCAGTTTTTTGTGTTGCTTATTCAGTTTTTATTTTAAGTTTAGAGCACAGCTTGATACTTGGCTTGGTGTTGTGAAATTTATGCTGTAAAAGGCACGAGACTTCAAGTGCAGCTTGTTTTAAAGGCTTTTTACTCAATTAACAGTTACAACATATTTTATTTATATATTTGTACTAATAACGATCATTTATTTTTAACATGCTTCTTTTACTTCAAATCTATGTTACTAATTACTTTGTGCTACTACACAGCAGAAAGATGGAGGAGAAGAAGAAAGAGAGACCTGGGGCACTGCCCGAAAATTTCCATCTTGCTTTCATTTACTTTCATGCTACAAAACTTAATACTACAAATTTTCACCTTGTGATAAACCAATCTACAATTTATTTTATACTTTCGATATTTTCAATTCATCTAGGAGTGTTGGAAGCTTCTCCCAGGGGCACAGATCAAAGACTCTGTCTTCTTGGGGTCCCAATGAGGATCTCAGACGCCCCCAGGGCAATTTGAGGGGCTTTCCAACTATTTTAGACTCCAACACTTAGCCTCCTCTACAGCAAAGCTTATTTTCTGGTAGAGACATCTTACAAGAAAATTAGTAGAGAAGCTTGTATATTCCATTCCCAACTCTTCAGCTCTTTGCCCATGTGTTTTTACATGCTCAACCCATGCTTGCCTGTGAATACTGTGATTTACAGATCCTAGGGCAAATGCAAAACAAGCAGAGACTAGCCATATGAAGAGGTATTGCTCAATGAAGCAGTTGTTTAAAAGAGTTTTGCATTAGATATTCAAACTCTCTTCTGCCCTGAGGTTCAATAGCAGAAACCTTAAACACACATGATCCTCAGTTTCTACAAACATTCATGACACCCCAGCTTTTACAGGTTTTTCCAGAATGGCAATTTTTTAGGCAGAACAATAAAGCCTATGTCCTAATCCTGTCCTACTCACAAGGGAAAAGAACCTTGCTCCTTTTTTGTGCTGCATCTTGCCAGGTCACCGACACCTATTCTGGTGTTTTGGCACCAGAACTGAGTACGTATAGATCAGTTCTGGCCTCTACACAGCAGAACTACAGAAATGCAGTAGCCTCAAGAAGCACAGACCTTGCAGAAAATCCAGGCTCACACTTCAGCCTGATGTTTGCAGGAGACACTTAAGATAGAAAACAATTGAGGTTTGGTCTAAGAGCAGCTGTAGAACAGCATGTTGGCAACACAGTAATTAGAGGAGAAATATAACTCAGCTCTTAACCCAGAAAAGCAACCCTGAAAGTCCTGCCCAGGGCAGAGGTCACATGTGGGAAATGGTGATGGGCACACGCTGGTTTGTGGTATTCAAAAGATAGATTTTGGCTTCCCAGGCAAGGAGGCTTTTGACTCTATAGAGACGTATGGAACTTCCTTTTCTCATTGCATGCAGACTCTTAGGAGCAAACAATCACATCAACCACTCCAAGCAAGCTCCAAATCAGCACTGTATTTTGAACCAGTCACAGGGTGAATGTGGCTCAGACACTACAATTCTGTTGTTTAAGATCTGGGTTAAGAGTGGGAGCATTGTAGGTCAGAACTGTGAAGGATTCAAAGGTACTGACTCCCAGTTGTTCAGATGGATTCAGTCAAGGGATGGTTGCAGGAGAAAAACCAGCTCTGCAATCCTATCCAGCAAGTGCAAAGTGGTGATTAAATAGGCCTAGGGTAGGGGGTTTGACAGAGCAAGCTGACCCAGGAGATGCAATACTCAAGAAGAACTGGTACTGCTCCATTCCTGCTATACATCAGTGCAACAAAACTGAGACTTCCCTCTCACATGTGGGTCATCCTGGCAGTAGAACTTGCCCGGTTTCGTTCTGCAAGACACTGATAACATTTGCAAACAAGAGCCAAGATACATACTAAACCCATCTAAAAACATAGATGGTAATTTCTCTAGCTGCAAGAAGTTGGCACTGGGAACCCCTCCTGCTCAGCTAGAGTGGGGGGCACTTTTCAAACTTGTGCTTCTCTACAGGAAACAGGAATGTCTGCAACCTGTATGTACCATGTATGCCAGGTGCAATTTAAATGAAGCAAGGTCTGTTGCCAACAACAGCAAAAGAGAAAGTATGTGGGGAGTTGCTCTGTGGTTGGTATCTATCCTGGGATAATGACTGTATCTCCCTGATACTTTCTTTTCAATCTTACCTTTACTTTGGTTGTGTTCTTCTTATCTTTATGTTTATCAAAACGAGTGGCCAATAAACTGAAAGGCAACATTTGTAAGGGAGAAATACCTTTTCTTATAGATGCTATTTTAGAATTAAAGATAAAGAAAAAGTAAGAATGCAGGCATATGAGGATTTTTTTTCAGGTCAGACACAGACTAATCAACTTTGAGATAAGGGTAAATGGAATGATTTTAAATTTCACTTAATTATTTAATCATGTAACAATTCACCCATTCATATACTTACTCGAGCAAATGTCTTTCTAATGTTGCATCTGAATCACAAGCAAAACTGTGCAAGTTGCTGTTCAAGTCCCAGTAACTGAACAAAATAAATCAGTAGCTAGGCCGCCCTAAATTTCAGAACTAGAAATCCCCTGGGACCAGTGTTTCCTGCAGCATTTCTCAGGCAGCAGTCAGTTGTGAATCAGTCTCTCCATCACAAGATACAGAGATGATTCTTACTATATGCAATATGACAGGTAATTTATTTTGGACAATATTTAAGCAGTCAACCAAAAGAAGTCACCTCTCAGTATGTGTTTATTTCTGCAGAATTTGCAGTATGATGAGAGCAAAAGAAGCCTTGTAAATCCTTTCAACAAGCAAGTTAATTAACAAGATATGGCTACGGTCAGCATGAATTTACCTGCCTGCTTTCCTTACTCCCTCCACTAATGGCACTGGTCTGTAAAATGGTCTTTCTTTACAGCAGAGCTCCAGGCAAAAGCTGAGCTAAGCTCTGTTAAGAAGAGAGTGATGGCTCAGAAACTCTGGGACCTGAGTCAGCAAGCTGAAGAAAAGAACAGTCAGAGTGCTCCTAGCCAGGGCAAATGCTTCCCTTCCTTCAAAAACAGCAAAAACAACATATCAGACCCAACTCTAAGCTTTGTTCCTTCTGAACCCCAAAGTCCCAGCTAGTGAAACGTCAGGGTCCAATTCTCAAGCTATGTTGGAAATAAACCTAAGTCAGTTTCATGGGGATTCACTCAGTTGTCTTCTCCCCCAGCCCCTATCTTAAGCAGACTTGAATTAAGCTTCTCTGCCCACCTTGTTATTGCTTCAAGTGGAGAATAAATGTACAACCTTCAGTAATGTAGGGGTCTGAGGGATTTTTGGCTGCATTCTTGAAAATGGTCTTCTCAGCTCCTGAGCAGAGCTTCTGCAAAGCTTCTGCTTCCCTCTCCCAAGCCATCTACCTGCTGCACAGAAGCAGGGCTTTATTGAGCAGCTTTCAGTATAGAAAATGCCTCAGGAAATGGATATATATATGAAAGTATTTCCAAGGCACCGGATCCTTCTAGCTATTCAAAAAAACCCAGCAATTTTCTGAATTTCTACAAATATTGCTCTGTCACATTTGCTACCAACAGCAGAAAGGGTCTATCATCAGCTGCTGGGTTTAAGTTTCCCTTCCACATGGAGTTATCCCAGTAGTGTCTGAAGGATTCAGAAGAGAAATCAGCCATTCTACACAAGCCACTCACTGACTTGCTGGGAAAGGAAAAAGAAACTGCGAAAGGATTTCAAGATAGTATGCAGCAGATATAAACACAATAAGCATCCATCCAGACTATCTTGTTTTCAATAGCAGTAACAACACATACTATTTAAGGCAAGTACAAGTGCCTGATTATGAGTCTATGCTTCTGTATTCTCCCAACAATTATTGGATTGGGAATATTTAAAGGTATGTCCTTAATATGTCACTTTAATATTCACATAAATTGCCTGTGAATTTGACTAGCTTCTTTCTGACCCTGCTGCTGCCATCTGCTTCTGCTGCCATGCGGGGCAGAAAGTCCCAGGCTGTCAATACCCACTGCATACTTTTTTCTTATTTTAAACTGATGTTTGAGAAACTTTACTGCCACCAAATTCTTGCACTGCAGGANCTCTCTCAACTCATAGGCAAGACAATCCCCAGCTCCTTTTAGTTGGCCTTTTTGGTACACTTTCATGTATAGCCACCATGTGGAAAATCCTGAATGAAATGAACAGCATCTTACTAAAATGTTGTCTGCAAGAGCAATCTTACAAAATGGTGTTATGTACATTCAATTTGTTAGTGTAACCAAGCTTGGCTGTAACAACTACGTAATATGTGGGAAGGAAAACCTCAGTTCTACTAACTCTTGTCAAGCTGTTAAGAGAAAACAGAACTTACCTGCAAGGACAAGCAGCTTTCCCTAGTATAGGCCAGAGGCTGGACAGCCCTTCCAAGTATCTGAAAAGACTCCAGGTCAGCCAAGTGGACTTTGGGTGACCATACCTGTTGTCAGAGATCCTGCAGACTCACTCTCAGCCAGAAGTGGCAGCTCTTGCTATTTTCTTAATAGCAGGATCACCATTCATTAGTAAAGGAAAATCTTTGTATGGATTCTGTAAATCACAGTTTGGCATGCTTTTGTCACTTGTAGTAAGGAGGACATCCTGTCCATATGGAACTGGGCTACAGTCTGATGACTTGGTGGCCCTTGTTTAATATGTTAGAGCACAATCCTGGCTCACGTGGTCTGAGCCTAAACACAGACAGGTGTGTTTGGATGACACCCATCACACCATGCTGCAAGGCCCCCCACACCCTGCAAGCATTCTCAGACCACCCATCTCTTCTGGAAATCCTGACAACATCATTGTCATCATGTTACATTATAGAAGAAAAAAACCCCACGCCTTCAGAAGACTGCATGGTGCTGCAACTCAGAAACCGATTTCTGTTTATATTAGAGGAAAAAATCAACTAGAAAAAGAAAGGCAATCCAAGGTAGAAAAAAAATGCTTTTTTTTATACCTGAAATTCCTAATGGATGATGTAGGAGGCACTCCCTTTTATTTATGCCAGTGAACAATGAGTCACATAAAAGTACATGAATTCAAGCCAGTATGATATTGCTATAGGTTGTAATGCTTGCTGTGACAGGGAGCCCCAAGGATGCAACTGGGCTATCTACATTTTTCTTGCAGAAAAGCAGGAGGGATGAAACTTCCATGGCTTGAAATAGTTCAGTCTGATCATTCTCCAAGAGAGAAATGAAACATGTGTAGAGCGCCATTTTTATCTGATCTAACAAAGACTGAAATCCAGCATGAATGATAAAAAGGCTTCCAAGAAGCTGGGAGAGGAATGAATGCATGTTGGGGATGATACATGCATGCCAGTTGCAGTATACCTGTGGCCTCCCGGAGCTGACAACCCTGGAATTGCTCTGTCTGGGACAAGAAACAGTTCGACTTTCTTCTCTACAGCAAGTATATAAACTACCTGTCACATCTGTTCACTCAGTGGGACAGGACAAAATACAGCATCCCTTCCACTCTATCTTTAAACATTAGGAGTTGTACAACACTTGGAAAAACACATATGCAGATCCCCACAATTTAAAATTCACTTATTCAAAGAGAATTTACAGGTAGTAAAACTTGAAGGCTGAGATGAACAAACCAGTCAAGGATGTTTATAAACAGTTTAGGAGATGGACTGTGATCTTTTTTCGACTTTGCATCTAAGACAAACTGCAAGGATTTTAAGGCACAAACTCTGATAAAACAGACACATTGAACTCTTGTATAAAGTACCCAAATATTTAGTCTTCAGTGACATTTCATATGTAACAGCACAAGCATGAAACTTATTTAGAGGCAGACAGTCAAATCTCAGTCTGTCTCTTCTTCTGATTTTAGGTCTGAGATGCTATACATAATCAGACCGGCCATAAATCTGATATGACAGAAGGGCAATGATATGGGACAGCTGGAAAATTCAAAGACAAATACTTTTGTCTAGCAGTATTTGCCCATGTAACTATTCAACTGTGACCCCAGCTGAAGGTGTATCTTTAGCTGAGAAAGCTCCAGCAGATAAGCTTTGTCCCCATCTAGCCCTGAATGCCGCGTCCCCCCCTACAATAATATCCAAATCCTGGTATCTCTTTTCCTTTGTTTTACTACTAATATGGGTACTGTGGACTGTGGTTATCAACCTTACAAGAACAGAGAAACTATAGGCTTTTTCCACAATGAAAGTGGAAAATTGCAGGGGCAAGGAGACAATATTGCAAGGGCCAGGCTCCTGCTTTTCATCTATCCCAGTTTACAACAGAGGACTTGAAGTTTCACTCTCTGTTAGACTGTCTGTAGCCCAACATTCATCCATAAGTGCTAGACTGGGTCTACAACCCTAATACTAACATGGGCCCATTCCTCTTCAAGTTGCTTGAAGTGGCCCTTCAGAAGTACAAGGGGACCCTACTTGCCACAACTCTTCTATTGAGACCACAACCCCCCAGTTTCAGCACGGCCAGGGAACACACTCCACACGTCCTGCAGCCTGCTTCATCACACAGCATCCCTCAGAAAAAGCCAGCATGTGTGCACAATTTTTTTTACCTCTTCCTTAAGCCACAAACCATCTCTTGTGAGGCTTTCCACATTCATTCCAGGTGTGAGGAGGTTTCCCTTGCCCTGCCACCGTATGTCCACGCCACAGCCTATGGGCTGCAAACCCGCACACTCTGGCAGGAGGGAGGCAGGATATCAAAGCAGCAAAAACCTGACAGAGGTTTGTGCTCCTCCCCACCACTACATGCCATATGGCCTCTCGGTACTGAGCAGGCAGAGTCACCAACCCATGCTAACACTTTGATTTGGAGCTGGCATAACCAACTGGAACCAGCTGGCAGCAGCTGCAGCAGAGCATGATGGAGCCAGTCTAGCTGGGTATCTCCATACTCTTCCTGCTCAACAGCTCACAGAGAAAGACTTATCAGTTTGTCAGGCAAGTGTCACACAGCCTCTGCAATGCATGCGGCCAAAACCATTTTGCTGCGTGTGGACACCTGCAGGGAACTTACCCACCCAAAGGAGGGGACCACAAGTTGGGGCAATGCACTTGGCCCTCACTGGGGATGTTTCTCTCTGCAGCCTAGTCAAACCAACATTAAAACAACCTGTTCCTAATGCTCTGGGACTGTAATTTAATCCCAGTAATTTAAACCAGCATAGGTCTTCCTCCTTCGCAGTGAGAGAGTGAACTAACACTTGTATTAATTATTCACAGCATCTTCTCATGCTCATGCTCTCCATCTTTTTCAAACAGATGTACAGTGGCAAGGGAGTCCAGTGCAGACAAAAGTGTGCTGATCAACTTACTGCACAAGAACTTTTCACCTTAGGAAGCCAGGACTCAGTGAACTATGTCCCTCCCCTGAAAATCCTTACCTAAAGCCCTGCATCTGGTTACTGGCATGAGGCACGTCACTGCTGTGCCACAGGGTGCCAGGCAGGAGAGGTGCTGACAAGCTGCTGGGACTTGTGTGGTACGACAGCCATGTGCAGCATCGAGGCTGGCAGTGCTGACTCTCATTTCTGTCAGCCACATCCAAATAAACTCAGCCTTCATTCACATTGTCTGTCAGCCAAAACTGTATCTCAGCACTGACATGAGCTGAAACAATCAACAAACAAGGGGCCATCTATAGCCTACAGCACGTGTCAAATTAGAATTGAATCTGTAATTCTCCAAATGGTGTATGGATCTGAAACTCACCCTGTTATAACCCTGAAACAGTGGATTGAGTCCACCACAATCTGCAAAAACTATACCTTTCCATGGAGATCCATAAATATGTTGCCTTTATCTTTTGAGTTGATCTCTTTATTAGACATCAGAACATTAATAAAGAAATGGCAAAACAAGATATATTTTTATCAGTCACCATATGAGCAAACAGACAAATAGATGGCAGTGCATCTTGCACAATTAAACAAATTCTAAAAAAAAGAAAAAACAATGCAAGAACTTAAGCTTCTGAAGCAACACAGCAGGATTGTCACTGAAACAATGCATCTTCAATGTGACTCATGTGTTTCTTCACAGAAAGCAAGTCCTAAGCAGGAAACTATGTAGTGTAAATAAACTAATTTGGATGTTCTTAGTAACAAAAGAAGGTCTTTCATATCTACTTGTATTATTATCTTGAGAGCAGAATAAGCCACTGCACAATTATCAACGCCCCCCTGAAACCATACCACCAAGGTCCTAGCAGAGGGGCACTTTCTTTGTTCAGATTATTCCCCTCCTCTTGCTGATTCCCTAGAAAACTAAGCCATACTTTGAGCTCTCCCCAGCCCCAGTGCCCACGGATTTCTGATAAACACACAGCCACAGTGAACAAATCAATACAGAACTTAAAAGCACATCCATCTATCTTCTTGGAAGAACTGCAAAACAGAAAATATACAACTTATTTATACCTGGTCCCTTTTTCCTTTATTCCATGCATAATCCAAAGACAGAAACTGAATTTGAACAAGGGCTGTCCCAGTCAGATAAAAAGGAATATTTTCAAGATTTAGGTTCTTTTTTTTCAGTCTGAGCAGAACTTAAGGGTCCCTTCTTCAGCCACGGTAATTTCCTTACAAAGGCTAAAAATAAACCTTTTTGGCAATACAACTAATCTTTTACTGATTGTAAATCCTGAGAAAAGTTCTTAGTGGAGAGGGCTCTTAAAGTAAATGTTTTCTCCCTATTTTTCTTAAGATAGGATGAATTACCTTTCTCTCGCCTTACTTATTTGGAGGAGCTGCTTTTTTTTGCTGTTTTTTCACCAAGGATCTATGCACCTCACTTTTAGGGCTAATCAGCCCTAATTTTTATCTGATCCCATTCCTTGGAGCAACAGGTTCAGTGCCTAAAAGCAAGCAATAGGAATTGTTACACTTCTTCATATTTTTATTGCAAGGGAAGACAATAGAGAACCAAAACTGTTACAAAGCAGCATTGCATGACAGAGGATTAAAGACCTCTGCAAGTCCTCCTCCTCCTTTTAATTTCTTAAGTTTCTAAAGCTATTTAATCACCATATGAGGAAATACTAGTGTTTACTTTTTGCTCTTCTCTGCTGTACTGAACAGCCTTATTTTTCCCCCCTCTCCTATATAACAATAGCAAAAACAAGCACAGAGGTTACAGCTGAATGTCTGTGGACATATGTATTACTAATTATTAATCCATGTCTTGTTCCTTTGTTTCTAATAATGTACATCCACTGTCAAAATGTTGCCAAGGGAATGAACAAAATGAAGGCTGTGTGCTGATGTTAGCCTGCAGTGAAGTTTCAAAAGCTGAAAACATGTAAGCAGGCAAAATTTTCCCTAGGTAAACACTTCATTTTCCATTCCCTACATCTAAATGCCACCACATATATTGTATATTCATACTTACACAGAGGGCATATTCCTTTGCCATTAAACAATAGGGTAAGTAATAGATTTAAGATATTAGACTGTATTTAGAAATATTCTGTATTTCCCTATTCAAAAAGCAGTTCCTCTTTCAGGGAGGAAGGATGGCATCAAGGTGTGAAGCTCTCTGCAAATCACTGAAGCTGGGGAAACACCTTGTTAAGAAGAATGTGATCTGATTTTCAAAGGCTACACAAGCACAGGCACAAAACCTGCTACAGTCTACCAGAACAGAACTGGCAGTACAAAATACTTCTTGTAAATGGGACAATATTTCCAACACAGTGTATCTGCTTCACCAGAAAAATGTAAAGAGAAAAGAGAAGAAACATCAGGCAAACAATGCTAAGCTTGTAGAAGACACACCTTAAGAAGTGAATTCTTTTTAAATTATTTAAGAAGCAGACTATATTTATGTTTGTAGCAGAGTATTATAATTGAAATGTTTTATTTTTGCTGTATATTAATTCTTTTACAGCATAGAATTGATTATTCATAATTGGGAGAAGAAATACAAATCCAGATGAAAGTTATTTTGAGTAATCTGAGGACACTGGTATGCTTCTTATCTGCCGCCATCACACTGAACAACAATTGCTATGAAAATAGGACCTTTCCAAGTAAGAAAATACTAGCTAGGTCATACATCAAAATAAAGTTCTTAAAGGCTGAAAACCAGCATTAGTCTCCTTATAAATATAGCTAAATTCATCATATGATAGCTCAGGCACATGAGCCTTTGAGGGCATGTAGACGAGCACTATTTTCATCAGCAACTGTCAAGTAAGGCATGTTCTTTAAGGGCCAATTTTAAGAAAGCGAAATGGCACTTAAACAACAGAACTCCTGTGGAAACTTCTTCAGTTTACATTGTCTTCACTACCACTAGAATTAGGAAAGCAAAAGTTAAATGTGGACAGGTCTAAAATTTGGTCAAGCCTTACTGGGCAACGTGCACCTCGCAAACTGATGTACCAAGTCACACCACCTTCTACACTTTTGCAGCTGAGAGCGAATAAGGAAGTGTATGATTGCAAATTTTATCCTTAACTGAAGTTTGGTAGCTGCAGCATAAGAACTCAAACCTTTGCATGTATCTCTCTGTTTGCTTAACTAGACCAACTCTCAGCCAATTTTAAGAGAATTGTGGTATTTGTTTTTTGATGCATAAATCACACATCAACACTTGCTGTAGAATAATAACTAGGTGGCTATGATTGCTGCCAAAATTTGCGGTGGGTAGCTTTTTTTTGTTTTGTTTTGTTTTTGTAAATCAATACATGGGGGCTTAACATGCTGCAGAGTAATGTAACTAAATCAGGCTTATTTTATTGTATTGTAACTCAGATACCAGAATACATTCTTGAAAAGGTGTCATAGAAATAGGAAGGATTAACTTAGTGGAGGATGCTGCAGCATAAAAAGTAGACTGCAGATTTTCAGTAGTGTTCATACTTCATTTTCCTCAGGGAGCCCACTGCAGGACTTGCAGAAGCAGCAAAGGCCTTCCAAAGCTCACTTGGAGAACTGCTGATAATCAAATTACAGCAGGGACTACCAGAGCTGCAAGATACGTGAGTGTCCCTCTCTGTGATCTAGTCTGCTCCCAGCTGCAGGGAAAGGAGTAGCATAAAAAACAGCTGAAACAAATTCCTTAGCATCAGTGTTTAACAGCAAGGTTTCTTGGTCCATAACTAATGGGATTTTTGTCTCAAGTAGGAGTTGGCCTCTCACACAAGAGCTACAGAGATGAATCAAGGTTTTCAAGGTGCCTCCCACCATCATTTCCCTATCAGCTCAGCGACACCTGCAAATCCATTGCTCTTCATGGTGTTTACCTCTCTCTGCTGAGAGCTTGAGGCAGCTGGCCTTGCTGCAGGACAGGCACATAAACCCTGACTCCATATATACGGTGACCTACGGCTGCTCTGGTGGTGCTCCCTTCGTGGCTGTGTATTTTGGAGCCAGGCAGTTTTTAGCTCATACAGAAATACACACAGCTGTGTGTGTGGACACCACTCCATCTCCTCCCCTCCTGAAAGATTTTGCATACGGCTGCTATGGTCAAAAAAAGCTGCAGAAACAAACATTCCCAAAAGTGCCAATTAGCAGGTATGTGGGAAGGCAAAACCTGAACAGGTATAACATTTGGCATCAGCAGCTCTTTGCTCGGAAAGCAAAAAGCATTAAAGTGTAAAAAAAAAAAGGCAGCTTTAAAAAACTCCACTTTTGTTTTATTGACTTGGCAGCAGTGAACAGTGGCAGAAGGAATGCAGCTGCGGAGAGAACATTTTGTTCATTCTCAGCAGCACGCAAGTTGTTGAGGCAAGGTGGGACAGAACAGCAGAAATCACTCCCTACACCCTCTAGACCTGTGAAGACACCAGACAGCCCCTCCCAGAAGCCATGAAATTAATATGTATTTACACTGCTGCAAGAACAAAATAGCATTCAAACCAACAATGATAGCAACACACATTAAAAAACCTTTGGGAATCACTGCTGTGGGGGTCTGGACCCCCGCAGGGGTTTTGCCCTGCCTGCAGGCCTTGAGATTCTCTTCCTTCAGTTCGTGATGTTGAAAGGAACGAAGCGAGACATCTTCTTTGCTGTATCAGAGTTGTTTATTTTTCTTNATACTAACTTTTTTCCACCAACCACCACACCACAGGAACTGGTGTCAGAGAAGAAAGGAAGAGAAAGACGAAAGAGAAGAAGAAGGAGAAACTGACACCCAAAAGCATCCATCTTGTGTCTATATAATACATAGAGCAAAATCTAAACCTACAACTAAATTCTCTGTGCTGAAAAAGCAAAAGGCTTTTCTCACTTCTTGGGTGTTTGCAGTTCATCCAGGATTGAGGGCAAACCTTCCCAAGGGCTCAGATCAACATCCAAGCCATCCTGGGGTGCTCTAGGGATAAACACAAAGAGTGTGTGTTTATCTCTGGGGGATAAAGAGAGGTTTCCTGGCCTCCCTTGACTCCCACAACTGTGAATATTATCTGTAAATATGAATTTCATTTTATTAAAAAGTGTTGATAAATACTGCAAGTTAGAGTTGACTCATGATAGAAAGAGACAACTACTGTCTAAAGACATAATTAATTTCTACCTGTGAACAACTTTAAAGGCATTAGTTCCAGAAAAATAACTACTGCAGGCTGAGCTTTGTAGTTACTTATAATTTAGACGTTACTCCATTTCTGAAGGGAGGACACAATGAAATAAGAGACAACAAGCAGCAGAGATACTCAGCTAGTCCTTCAGAAACGTTTTTAGTCCTACCCACTCATCATGCAGACCAAATTACTGTAGCACGTTCCATGAGCCACTGTGCTCATCCGCATTATCACGAGAGATTCTTCAGCTCTTTTCTCTGCAGCACTGAGAAGCACTTCGTCTTGCCAACATGCATTGCTGCAACTGAATAGAGCTCATCTCAAAAAATTCCAGTTGGACTACCGAATGCCATCCTCCCTCCAGAAGTGGGACACGCTCTTTACAATACAACTGCAATTCTGTGTGGTATCACTGAGTGGCAGCTGCACAGTTTTATCGTGCACAATGGAACTTGGAAAATCCTGACTCCAAAGAAAAATAGCACCTCAGAGTGAAATTTCAGAATACCAACACAGACTATTTCAGATCAAAAGATGGTTTCCACAAGAACAAGTTATTCCAACACATCCCTATGGCGATCACATTTTCAACAAAAACTAGCTTTTTTCTTTTTAAACAAAGTTTCATGGTTCCAGAAAATGACCTCATTAAAAAACTTACCATGTTGCCCTCCTCAGCATCCAAATAGTGCTTAATGACAGTAAAAATTCACTTCTAACATTCAAACCACAATACTTAAAACCTATTTGTGGAACACTATGAAGCAATTACTTTTTTTATTTTCAGCTTTGGTATCAAGGCATGTGGTTTCTGTTCCAAATCAGGTGGAACCTACACAATTTATTCCTAGATTTGCTAAAATCATCAGTGGGCATAACACAGCATACCTCTACAGAGCAACCACTAAAGGGAGTAGGGAGAGAATAAACATCACGCTTCTTACTATCCCTCAGGGCCAGCTGTGTTTCAGACCAGCTCATAGTTATAGCATAGGCGG
Source organism: Erpornis zantholeuca (assembly GCA_013400515.1). Lineage (NCBI taxonomy): Eukaryota > Metazoa > Chordata > Aves > Passeriformes > Timaliidae > Erpornis > Erpornis zantholeuca. Next base: position 25,865 of record VZTN01006412.1, read on the forward strand.
AAATCTGCAGTAGTGAAAAGTAGGAGGAATAAATAACAGGAATAAAAGATAAACAAATCTCCCAGTGAATGTGTTTTAATTATTTCCTGCCAACTCTCTCACACCAACCTCTAATCCCAGATGAGATTGTTTATTAATTTCATTTATTTATTGTCTATTCTTTATGTCCTAATCAGTCCTGTTCTTGATCTTGACAGATCTGTTGATTAAATGACTGTTGCTTATGTATATTACAAAATCAAAATGCATCACAGTGACTTGTGGCAGCCTTGTGCTAGTGCTAGTTTTAGTAAACTTTTGTCAGAAAATTTCTGAGTCTCCATACAGGTGTAAACAGGGAAATACCTCTGCTCTTGGCAGGACTGCAACTCCTGCCCCCATACCACCGGTGCTGCAGCAGACTAATATTCCCAACCAACACAATTAAAAGCAAAACAGGATAGGGGGATGTGTTGCAAGCCAAGAGATATGCTGTGTTTGCCAGGAACATCTTCTATGCGAATGTGGAGACTAGTCAGCTAACAACGGCAAGATTTAATGCAATAGTGAGGACTCTGATTTTCAAAAGGCAGAAATCTGCTCAAGCAGTTGCACTAGCAATGTGCCAGACTTTAACACTGCTAAAAGCCTCTGAGTTTTGACCCAAATACCAAGATCTGTAAGCCTCCCAAGATGCAGGGGAGCAAGTTTCACAGGCGATGATAGCTGCTCCCACACAGCTTGTGGTCTGCGCCACTACCAGCATGCAGTGCCTTGCCTTTGCTCCTGCAGGATGGTTACGATCTCACCACAGGCCCATTCAGGGAGTGAAAGCAGCAGCAAAAACACCCACAAAGAGACACTGCCAGTTTAGTAATTGAGTAATTTATTTCCCAGACCAGCCTGCAGCGCTGGGACCTGCTGAAGGCAGCATGCATATGCATATTCCCCAAACCAAAGCCTGGGCTGCCCCATCCTGCCCTCCAGCCCAGTTCTGCAGCCCAGCCATTTCCTTTAGCTTTATTCCGGAGGATACTGGGAGCTGATAAACTGAAAGCTAACAGCAAGCACAGGGTATTATTATTCCCCCCTGTTTTGCAAAATGTCAGAGGGAGTATTAACAATAGGCAAGCACAGGATGCACAAACACCCAACTTTCCCAGGCATTAGCGTAAAAATGTGAAAGCAGTGACCCATGCCAACTGATAAGCAGCTGTTTCAGTAAATTCACAGCAAAGCTGAGCCCAGGTTCAGAGCAGTTGCTGTGAGCTCCCATGCAAACAGTGTGGCTGACCTCATATGGGTCTGTTTCTTGCTCTGTAACCCACTCTGAAAATGTTTTAATTGCCCAAAAATTGACTGAGTAGTTGAACTTCATTAAGTGAAACCTGAATTTTCAGACAAAATTTCTCCCAGATGGAGAAGCCAAAGTTGTAAAGTCTAACTTTGTTACTTGCTTCCTAAGCCTGGTCAACCTCTCTGGCAAAAGCATTTCAGCTGCAGATGCCTATAGTATTTTGCAAGATGTAACCATTTTTCATTAGGTAGTCCAAGATTCAATACATAAAATAAGAAGGTATATCTATTTTTGGTTCTACCTGGAAAATACATGTTTTTCAGCACAACTTCAACTATTGAGGGCAGAACTGGCTAAGGCCAGTGGCAGTAATATCAATTTTATTTACTGACAAATGGTGAATAAGCAACAGACAAAAGGACTACAAATCTCATTTCCCGGCATTACGTCTACTTCTTCAGGAATCTATGTGTTCCTCTCAATTCAAACTAATTCAAGATTTGATCAAGACAATTTTCTAAAAACCTGTGATGAGAGTACTGGGCAGAGTTTTCTTTGCAATAACCCAATCTTTCCCTACGGAGGCTTTCACTTCTGATGTCCTATCAGTGAGACACAGCTGCACAAATCAAGCTTCCTTTTGCCCCTACGAAGCCACTGACATTTAACTATTGCTCCTGTCAACAAATTCCTCTTCTCTTACTCTCAGAAATATACTTGACTTCAAGCACAAGTCCAGTGGTTACAGTGTAACATAAACCAGCTATTAACCAATTTTCTGTAACTTTTATATTATAGCATGTATGCATTTCCATTAATCTTTGGTAGACCAGACTTTCCATTGGCACTGCTAGCTCACTTTAAGGTCATCTGTAATTCCCAGCTGGAAGGACGGGTTAAGTTTTCTGCTTGTTTGTTTGTTTAGTACCACAGTGTGAAATAAAGAGCAATAATTGTTAATGAGCACCCTTGGGGAAATGGTCATCCAGAAATATTCCGCTATATGCACACGGAGCAAGTAACGTAGTGGTAGAGGAGACAGTGAAACAGAGCAGAAAGGATTCATATTTTTATTTATTTTTGCTTTAAAAAGGGGAGGAGAAAAAGTAATACATACTAGTTTGTTATCCTTTTCAAATACAAGACCAGTAGAGAAAACAGATGGCTTGTATGAGCTGAAAACTGAAGCATATTTTCTCCATAATTAATTTTTTTTAACTTGGACATGTTGTGCAGTATTTTCTTTACCCAGAATATCTTTCCTAACTTTTGTTCTGCAAATTGTCACTGATTATTCATTTCAGAAGGACAGCCGGACCCTTAGATATATGTACTCTAATCTGAGTACATATAATATGTTGTGGCACTAACCTCATTATCTACCTCAAAACAAGATAAGGTTAGAGATTGGTTTGTTCTGTATTTAAGCAAAATCCTAGGCGTTAAAATAAGTCACTCAGTATCTTCTCATGATGACATTGAATGAACTGCACCCTTGTTTAAACCACAACATCAATTAGTTTAACAGTTAAGCAAAAAGTCACATTTTTTAATGGCTACAAGTCCAACTTCATTAGTGGAATGAAGGATGGCAGCTTTCAGCATGGCTTTGAATTGTGGCAGAGACACACTTAAGAGGGGAGCTAAAGCAGGGGTGAGAAACTGAGCAGGTACCAGCAGAACCACAGAGGAGTACCAACTCTCTGCCCAGCAGCCTGCAGGATCATCATAAAGGTTAGCTGAGGCTGCAGTCACAAGCTCTGCTTAGATGAGACGTGCTTCTTCACCAAGAGTCTAATCTTTGTCTAAGTTTTCAGTTGTCTTGTACTTAGAAGAGCGCTCTTTTTCAACCACAAAGATTCCCTGGAGCAGCAAGATCAGAGTTTTATGTCCAAGCAGTAATTGTTTTACACAGTCCTCTAGCTTTGCTACTCAGGCAAAGCACAGCAATTGTGTAAGAAAATCCTTTATAACATCTGGGCTCCTTCTTTGCCTGCCATGGCTTCCCACAGATCTACTTTAAATCACCGTCTAAGAGAACATAGCTGTGACAGCCACCAGCATTTTGCAAATTTTCATTCAAGGCAGTGAAATGCAGACCAATCCTCAGCAGTGCCCCTTACAATCATTTAGAGAGGGCAAGTAAATGCCACTCAATTTGCTCTCTTTGCTTGAAAGAAATGTAATGTGTCTGAATATCTAACTGGATATACCACAGAGCAATTTCTGCCTAAGAAACTCTATATTAAGAAGCTTAATAAACAACAGGCAAGGATCAAAGGACAACAGAAAATAATTGTCCATTCCAATAGCATGCGTTTGTGGACAAACTCTGAGTTGTATTCATATTAAGAAATAATGCAATGTGTAACAAGCAGACATCTGAACAAGAGAAGATAAAAATACAGACCCTGCAAATACAAAAGTTAAGCTTGTTAAGCTCGGGAGTATGACCATTTTATTTCTCGTTAACTGACCTTAAGAATTAAGGCACTTCTATATTAAATATATTTAAAATATTTAAATATATTTAAACCAATAAAACATTTTATATTAAATACATTAAGAACATCAATTAAATGATTTTATTTTTCCCAAACCTGCTTGCTCTCTTCTCAGTATTTTTACAAAAATTTTTATTTGAAAGGTTCTGTTATATAGACACAGGTAACATTGCATGTGGTAATTAATACTTGCCAGGTTTGATAGTCTGGAAACCACAATTTATTCCTACTGTTGCCTGTCTGGGGTTTTTTTATGATTATTATTTTATCTCTTACACTTTCATCTCATACAGATAGCACAAGCCCTGGAAAGATACTGTCACTTTAGTGTAAGAGCATCTGGGTATTGGATACGTATTTGCAATTAAAAGTTTCATCATTCTCTCCCCCAGCAACATAATTAGCTTTACCTTAAAACCCTTCTGATAATCGGTCTCAAATCACTAATCTTAATTTCTTATTTGCATTATGTATGATACACTTTTACACATCTAAAACAAATCTAAGTTTTCTGCATAGGTGCCTGCATGGCACTTTTTCTAATAATACCTAAGAGGAAGTTGAGTAGAAGCAGTTTCTTATACCTGATAGCAACTTTTTTTCCTAACTCAAAATAAATGCAAGTGTATTTGTCACTGATTATCTAGACTTCCTTTCCAGGTGAAATCCCTTCTCTCTTCTGGTAAACAGGTCTTGCTAAAGAGGAAATGTGAGACCACAAACCCTACCATTCTCAGAGACCCATGCCTTGGCATAAATGGCTCAGAACAGAACATTAATTTTTCCCAGCATCCAACAAATTCATGACCATCTAGTCAGAGGAGAACTTCAGATACCACACCTCAGTTCAGGTCTGCCCTTCAGTTTCTTTCAATGTAAGGCAGCACTGCTGAATTTCAATAAATGATTGCCAGTGTTCACCAGGATTTTACTTTCACATTGGCACTCAGGTGTGGGACAAGCATCTTCATTTAAATAAGTTTATCTACTGTGCTTAATATTTCACCTGTATAGAAGGATGCCATATTTTTATTAAGTATGGCCTAATTTTGATAATTTGATACAATTTTTTCAGGACATTGGCAACTTGATGCATCTATTCATCCACTGCTAACCCTTGACCAGTAATGTGTAGTCATAGCCAATAATTTCAGCATACTTCTCAATATTTAACAATTGTCCCTCTTCATTCAGCAGAATCCTCCTCCGGCTTGTGCCCACAGGACAGCAGCAACACATCTTTAGAAGTGTGCAGATGAACACTCAGCCCGGCAGGACCTCATCTCTTCTCAGATGTAAGAGGAAGAAATGAAAAGGAGAAAAATGAAATAATTTGCAACTCTGAAAAACTGGCACATCCTACACAAGCTTTTGGGATCTGGAATACACATTTTTCCCCAACACAAATGTGTGGTGGACAAGCAATGAAAAGTGATTTTGCCCTCACTGAAAAGTGATTTTTTTTTTAATGCTGAATACTTTCTATCATCAATCTTATGATTTTTCTAAATAAAGCAGGTTTCCCATTGAACTATCCACACTGCCATCTAGTGCAAGAAGCTGGGTTGTTGTTTGGGTTTTTTTAAAAAGATGAAGTTGCTAGTTTTAAGGGAACAGATTTTCAGCGTGTTTCTCCCATACAAAGCAGCAAAAAGATAAAAATTGGAAAACCCTTCTCCTGTATTTCCAACGGCCAACAAAAATTACCTTCCACTTTCGTAACTGCAGACCATAATAGCCAAAGGTGTGAGATCAGCATTGCGAAAAAAGACTTGTTCACAGACAGAAATGAGAGTTTATTATTAAATCAGGTATTGGGAACAGAAGAGCTTTTTCTGTTCCCTTTTTAATAAGCACATCAATTATACAGAAACCAGGGTGTGTCTGGGAACCTAACGAAATGCATCCAGCAACTGTCAGCCCACGGGTAAAACACACAGCCTCACCCTGCGAGGATGGCAGATGTTACAAGAAAATTATTATTTGCGTGTTACACTAATCATTACACTGCATCTGAAGCCAAAGCTCTGCTGGCTGTCACAGCTGTCAAGAGCAAACTGCACAGCCACAAGGGTTGCACAGCTCTGCCGCTTCCTGCAAGGGCGTGTGAGCTGCTGCTGCCGAGGGCACAGAGGGACAGCAGGGAGCAGCAGCCTTGGGCCAATTTCTGTCCACCTGCCTGCTGGGGGCAAGGCAGGAATGTGGGACATGGCCCTGGTCACTTGGTGCGCAATACCCTGCCAAAGCTGGTCATCATGGGATGCTGAGGGGTCCACATTGGCTACTTAGCCACCTTTCTGGTCAGCAAGAGGAGTAAGGAAATCACATTGCCAACCAGGCATTGAGTCCAGCTCTTTCAGGCATCGCTGTCCGGCACCCAAAAAACATGCATATTGTTAAGTATGGGTTGTTTCCTAACCAAGGAAACACATCTCTAACATTTAGCTCCCCCTTTAGTATTAAGCATGGAGGCCCTCCTCTGTCCAGGAGGGGAAGAGATAAGAGCTCCTCCCAAGAGCTGGGGTCAAAACTTAGTGACTGCTTCAAGTTATCCATTGTAGGAGCCTGCCTGCTTTCTCCACCAACTCATAAAGCTGATGAGGAAAATGATGAAACCTGCCTCTTCAATTATATGACCAAATTACATAATCCATGATGCTTTCACTTCACGTGGGGTAAAGTGATCCCCTTTGCAGGACCCTGAATGCATCTAGTTTTTAGCATTTTGAGCTTTTCTGTATGAAAAGCAGGAATGTTTGTGCACAAACTAATGCCCTCCTCTAGTATGGCATCTGAAAAAAACTACCTGTAATAGTACAAAAAATCCTTAGATCAGCAGCCTGCTCACTTGTGATTTTTACTATGTGCTGAATTAGTCACCAAAAAATTATACCAGAAGATCTGGTATCTAAATCAGCCTCCCTACCTATGGCTGGGAAGCAGGACAGTAACACAGTTACATTGCTCAGTAACCCCGTGAGATCAGAGTGGTTTTCCTGCTGTGAAAGAATGGCTTTCCAAAGAGCAAGTCTTCTGCATGAGTTTACTTCCCACTTTGCGACTGGAGACCTTGAGAGCAGTGACCCAGTGAAGCACTGGGTCCCAAGAGCATCCCAGAAAACAATGGAAAGTTATTCCAATTTTGTTATAAAGAAATAAGTTCCACCAGTTTACAAAAATAACACAGGTACGGAGTTCAAAGCTTCTTAAAAGAACAAATTCTTTGCTAACTAACTGGCAGTCTGAAGAAGACTATGTACTTCCATCAGATATTAGAGGGTTTCTCTGTGATTCCTTAAAAATCATTGGAGAGGATCCCATGGAGTGCCTAAACCATGGAAAGTGGTTGCTTTCTGTGCCACTGAGCTCACCTGCACTGCTAAACAGCTCAGAGAGGTAAACTCAGCAGGCAGTGGATGTGCCTCAGTCTGGCACCTTTCTTTCAAGCGGAATTACAAAGCTTTTTTGCTTGGTAATAGGACAGAGTCTGCTCCCAGGGGCATGGATTGTACTGCAGAGAAAAGTAAACTAGTCCACGGCACATTTACCAGCTGCCTGGTAAATCCTGTCACCTTTGTGACCAAAAGACTACAACTTGCTGAGTGTGGACAAGGAACCAGTTACTTCTATCTACCCTTTTGCTGTCCTTCAGCAACAGAAAAGCTTTGTCTGAAACTGCATCGATCCATTACCTACAGTTAAGACTTTATTTAAAAAAAAACGAAAAACAAACAAACCAACAAAAAAAACCCCTCACCTTTGTGAACTTAGCAAAAAATAAGAGGGGGAGGAGGGTAATGACCCGTCCAAGACACTGGGGTAAGTAAGGTGACAGCAGTAGCCTCCTGAAGGCAGTGACCACTAGCTGTGCTAGCTGCAGGGGCCATGGTGGTTATCCATTACAGTCTCTCTCAAAATCACAGGGGTCAGCTGGTACCATGAATTTAGGAAACTTTACCCTTACCTGCATCTCCACCCTGCTGTAGCTGGGTCCAGCCTAGCCACAGCCCATCACTGGCCACCACGTCACAACCTGGTGACAGGTGACAGTACTTGGGTCACCTAATACCAAGCAGACTCCTCAGTGACATTTTACCCTGCAAATAAATCCTGCTGAAATTTGATCAGTTATAAAGCTGGTGGGAAGGGAAACAATCTTTTGGTTTGCGAGGGAGGAGGATTTGGAAACTCCAGTCTCACCATCTGCAGGCAGAGCTGATGAGTGGTGATGCTGATGATGATATGGCAATTAAGAAACCAAACCTGAGCTGCAAGAAAGGACAGGAATTTCACTGTCAGAGAGTTTCCTCCTCTCTCAAACTAAAACAATGACTACCAAATGCTATGAAAAAACAAGCAAGTCTTTGTTAAATATGTAAAATTCCTAATCCCTGCTATTGTATGCACAAGCAGAACAGGATCTCCTTGATTCCTGTACCCCTCATCCTCATGTAGTGGTAGAAATATTCAAAATACTAAAAAATGGAAGACAGAAGACATATATCTAGAAGTTCCACAATCATATTTTTACAGTTTAACAAGAAGCCTTCAACAGCAGCAAGGAAAACCAAGTATTTTTCCTAGTATTAAGACAACAAAACAAGATTGGGTAGGAAGGAGAAATAATGTACATTACCAATATACTCCCCCATACCACATTTTAAGTATTCTCTAATTTGCATTTCAGCAATTTTTAAAATCATGATTTGAGATACAAAATCCCTGCTTGCCACTCTGAGAAAATTTGTGTGGCCAAAGCTCAACTGGAGTTGAAGCTGGCCAGTACTGTGGGGGATACTAAAGATATTTTTAAACTACATTAATAGCAAAAGGAAGTGCAGAAGTAACACTGGCCTGTCACAGCATGAGGATGATCACGTCACAGAGACATGAACTTCTGCAGGATCTGCTGCTCCAGCTGGATCCCTGTAAATCTATGGGGCTTAATGGGATTCATCTGAGAATATTTAAAGAGCTGGCTGATGTCAACTGCAAGGCCTCTCTCACTGATTTTTGAATGGTCTTGAGAATCTGGAAAGGTGCCAATTGACTGGGAGCTGCAAACAGTGTCCCAGCCTCCAGGAAGGGCCAGAAGGATGAGCCTGGAAACAACAGGCCTGTCACAGTCTTGCTTTAGTGACTGGAAAAATTTTGGAGGTTACTCTGTGAGGTATTGAAAATCACCTGAAGGATAACACATTCATTGGTCACAGCCAAAACATGTTCGCTTGCCAGAATTAATTTTCTTTTATGACAGGGTAAATCCACATAGCTGATCAAGGGAAGATGAGTGATGTAAAACCTTTGGGTTTCAGTAAAGTTCTTGATCCTGTCTCTCACAGGATCCTTCTGGGTATGTCATGCGATGGGTGAGCAACTGGCTGAGGGGCTGAGCACAAAGGCTTACAGTGAATGGGGTGGCATCAGGCTGGTGACCTGCCACTAGTGGGGTTCCACAGGGCTCCTCCTTAGGGCCAATGCTCCTCAACATCTTCATTAATGACTTGGATGCAGAACTCATAGGGATACTTAAGCCAGTTTGCTGACAATGGTAAATTGGGAAGAGCTGTTAAAGGCAGAGAGGCCCTGCAGAGAGACCTAGGCAAACTGCGGGACTGGGCAGTCACCAATCACATGAAATTTTATATAGACAAGTGCCACATCTAGCACCTGGGACAGGGCAAGCCTGGATGTACAGACAGACTGGGATACAAAGGACTGGGAGAGCAGCCCTGTGGAAACAGACCAGTGGATCCTGATTGATGGCAAGTTGAACCCCAGTCAGCAGTGCCCTTGCAGCCAGGAGGGCCAACCCTGTCCTGGGGGGCATCAGGCACACCATCACCATCCAGGCAAGGGAGGGGATTGTCCCCTCTGCTCTGCACTGGGACAGCCTCACCTCGAGTGCTGGGGGCAGTTTTGAGTGCCACAGGATAAGAGAGACACAAAGCTGTTGGGGAGTGCCCAGAAGGCCATGGGGATGGTGAAGGGCCTTGAGGGGAAGCCATGTGAGGAGCAGCTGAGGTCACTTGGTCTGTTCAGCCTGGAGGAGACTGAGGACAGACCTCACTGCAGTTACAGCTTCCTTGGGAGGGGAAGAGCAGGGGCAGGCACTGATCTCTTCTCTCTGGTGACAGTGACAGGACCCAAGGGAATGGCCTGAAGCTGTGTCAGGGGAGGCTTAGGTTGCATATTAGAAAAAAGGTTCTTCACCCAGAGGGTGTTTGGGCACTGAACAGCTCCCCAGGGAAGTGGTCACAGCACCAAGTCTGGCACTGTTCAGAGGCCTTTGGACAACACTCTCAGGCCACCACTCACATGCTGTGATTATTGGGGTGTTCTGTGCAGGACCAGGAGTCGGACTCAATGATTTTTGTGGATCCCCTCTAACTCAGCATATTCTATGAATTTTTACTGATGTGAGATAAAATAAACTTCCATTAATAAAAAGACATTAAATATGTGGTTTAAAAACTATGAACAGATTTATGGGAAGCAAATGTTTCCCCCGTTTGCAAAAACTAGTGGATGTCAGGCAGGGTAAAAGGACAAAATAAAAATGAGCTGCATTCACACAACCCAAGCAGGTCCTGAAACTCCGTGCCACAAGATGTTATTGACTGTGCTAAAAGTCACCCATATTTAAAAACCCCAGATGGAAGAGAAATACCATGTATTTGTCCACCAAAGGCTATTGAAACCAACAAAGATTTTTTGTGGCTTAAGAAAGTGCTGGACCACAAATTGCTAGAGATTAGTGGTATACTCTAGGAATGCACTATGTGCCTACCCTGTTTTTATGTTATATTCCCTGGGTACTTTTCCCTGGTCGCAGACTGAACCCTGTGGACCTTGACCTGATCCAGTAGAGACACACCTGTATAAACAAAACAGAATAAAGTGACAGATGGAAAGCCCCACTTCAGATCATTTCTTCCAGTAGTGGCAGCCTGAACAGAAGTGGCTTGAAGTAACTGTGTGATTTTCAAGTAGTCAACCTCATCCTTTTATAAACAAATGCATGCTAAACTCTGCAACTCTAGAAAGAGCCAAAGGATGGTGTAGCATACCTGCACTTCTCTGAAAGCTTTCCAGACAGCTGGCTTCCTGGTTTCCTCTTTTTTTTTTTTTNCACTTAGCATTTCTAAACAATTTGGAACAACATTTCAAAGAAGGCACAAGGTCTACATCCCATCTCCAGACACATGCCAAAACTTATCCATAATTGCTAACTAAATTTCAAAGGCATGGAAATATTTTACTAGCTCTACATCAGGTTGTGCAAGTGTCCACAGACAGACCTTGTTTGTGGGGGTGTTGTTTATCTACCAATAGGGCATTTTGCTAAGGAACACCTAACCTAAACTACACTTCGAGAGAAACTTGGCAAATCTACGGATTAGCACAGACTAGGAAATATAGGATCTTTTCACTCCTGCAGCAAGCTGTGCTGAAAATTGGATGGGGAGGAAAATCTGCACACCTCTCTAATTATCATGATTTATTTATATACACACTATGTTATGAAAAACAGTATTTGCAAAGGAGGGCATCCTGTTGAACAGAGAGAGAACATCCTTCAGGGCATACTCATGCAGATTTACACTGATATTACCTGATAGCTGAGTCCTAAAGCAGCCTGGCTCTTGAGAAAAACAGAGGTGCCTGCTGCCAAACTGGTGAGGCTGCTCACCCTCCTCACGACTGTTACATAGACTCCTGGGAACTTCTGAAGGTTGCTTTGTTCATTCTTGGCTTATCCTCACTCTAAGTTTTATATCTTGATGATTATTTCATGCAGCACCTTCTCTGCTGAGCTACCTACTGCACAGCACCAGGATCTTCAGCAAAGGAAGGGCAGAGCCCTAGAGGAAAGCCAAGCCTCTGGAGCAGTTTTCTGCCCAGAATATTCTAATACTTAAAAAGCAAGGCCTTTGACATATTTTTTTAAAAAACTGTTCACACAGGTTTCCCGTGAGCATGCATGAATACTGAACTGCATCACCTGCCATCTGCAGGCAGAAGGGCAGCACACTTGTATGCACAGAGTGCATGGTTCTCACCCAGGCATCAGCTGTGGCCTCATCACAAATGCCATGCATGAACCTCTGGGTTTCAGTAACTGCACTTACTGCACAGACCTATGAATTCCATCTGTGCTCACTTTTCTGCCCAGCTCACCCCTTGTGGTTCCTGTACTAGGAGACAAGGAGCCTAACAGGAGACTGATTAATGAGTCATCCAAACACCTAGACTAATTCTCTTGCATGTGATATTGAAGGCAATGCAGAATGATTTCTATAATATTAAGACTGTGCAGTATTAACACTTTTCCTTTTAAGACAATCCAATGCAGACTAGATTAAGAACAATCCTATTTATTCACTATTGGTCAAGTCCTGCAAGGCATCTGACAGCTATTAGACCAATTCATGTACAGTATCTTCCTAGGGGATCTAAAGACTCATTTGGCGCATTTTGGAATGTTCTTGACCAAGAACACTCCATCCTATAGAACAGACACAGCCATGAGTTGTGGAAAACCCTAAGGAGACAGAAGGGAGTGTGTGAAGCACCCTGGGTGCTGGGTGGGTAACACCACGTAGAGTGTGCTTTGGCTGCTGAGTGTATCAGCACTGCAGCCAAAGGAGGCCAGCTGCCCTCTGGAGAGACCAGGCACTGCTGCATTCAGAGACATGGCAACTCTTGTCATGTTCCCAGACTTGTTCTGCAGGCAAGCACAGAAGGGGGCTCTAGGATGACACACCATTCCAAGCGCCCAGCAGTGAAGGGCTGCTGTGCTCACCGGAGGCACGCCTTTGCTCAGAGCGAGGAGGGCACCCGGAGAAGGAGAGGTACTGAAGCACCATCATGGTGCCACCTCTGCTGCCACACAAGTGTGCCAGAGAGGGCTTTGTCTAACTCCCAGGATGGGATCCAGGCTGCTTGGGTGCTCCTGGACTGAGGGGGAATACTGCAGCGTACCTCTGATTTCCTTCTAGTTCAAGGCTATAAGTGGCCCACAAATAATGCCAAGGTCCACCCACTCCCTTCTTTCCCCTTGCAAGAACATTTATGGCAGTGTTGATGTGGATGACTTAGAATCCCCTGAGAACCGTCTCACTGTATGTCACTGCCTTTAATGCTTTCATTGTGAACTGAACTATGCTTCTGAAACCTTAAAGCCAAGTTTCAAAGCTTGTGCTTATTTTGGAAGCAAGTTGTGCTTTTATGTATAAATACCAGGAGACAATAGAAAGACTGACACAATTCACCAAGAAGAACATGGAGATAGTGCTTAAATGCAACTTTTAACCTTCTCATTTCTCAAAACCTGGACATGCAAATACACATGCAAAAACCTAATACAAGAAAAAAATCCCAGCAAACCAACATGAAGATTTCTCTCATTTTTGTTGTTGCTGTCATCTAAAACCTACAACAACACTGCCAAAGTATTTCTCTTTATTAAGGACAGAGTCTGTAGAAAACACAGAAGAAACCATGAGTTTCAATCACCCAGGCACATTGGAGCTGCAAACTGTCTTTCCTGATTAGACAGTTTAGAGTAATTTTCCCATCATCCATGTGTGCCTAGTCTTTGGTTTCCCTCCTACATTACATGCATCTGGTGACAGGCTTGTAATGGAGATTTATGAAAATGCTTTCAAGCATGAAGTACTGCACTGTTGGGATTAACACAAAAATCTCTTAACAAAAGAACATTCCACCAGTGGAACAGTTGTTGATTACTAACCTGCAGTGACTGACGCTGCACAGCAAACTCTTACTATACTTTCATATATCCTGCGTGGAGTATCAAATAAGGACAGAGTACCCAAGCAGTCTTGCAGAAATTAATCCACTTTGACGGTGTTACCTGGAATGTCCTTGTGTATGTAGTGCCACAGAATACACATGGGGAATTGTGCATACCAGATCTGATATAAACTGTTGGCTGAAATAAAAACACCAGTTAAATTTATCTGCATACTGTCTCTTGGTAAGGCACCAAACTCCACAATAAATAACATTATTCTTTGTAGCTTGCCTGTACTTTGCCATTGATGTGTGATTCTCAGTATCTCACTTTCTCTAAATCTTATCTCCTCCCTAACAGAAACCCAAGCCAGCAGCCCTGACTTTCCTTCAGAAAGCTATTTGATACAAGCGCACCGAAAGGAGAAAAGAGCTCCATTTCCTCTACAACCTCTCCTTCAAAAAGTGAAGGCTGTGCACTGGCATGTTTTCTGCACTGGAGCAGAAAACCTCTGCTCCATGGCCAAGGCAGAGAGCAGAGCAGATAGCAAGGTATCCCCTTGCAGACAGCCATCAGCAGTCCCTAATGCCCAAGTCCTGCACACACCTCAGCTGACCTCGCCAGCTCTGGAAAGGAGAAGTCTTTCCAGACCTGCCACTCTGCCTGAATCTGGTGGCCACCAGGGTGCTTTTCTGCCTAAAGATCAGTCTAGCCATCGGGGATGAGACATGTAACTGTTCCTATGGTAATTCCAATGTATTGCAATTCTTATTTTCCAGGATTAATTGCCCAAAGAATGAAAAGGGACAGATTAGTCCACTCAGTGGTTGTCCCAGCATGTCCACACATAAAAAGGCATGAGTATCACCTGCTTCCTCATTTATATACCAAATTTTAATTTAAAGCACAAACAAGAAAGCAGCAGCAAAATTTTGCAGCAGCCTTGCTCCACTTGGAAGGGAATCATAAAGTGCTTTTGTTGCCTTTTCAGTTTCTAATGAAAAGGACATTTTTCATAATGAAACAGCATAATCATTTTACAGTGCCTTGTAAAAGACAATAATGCAACCTCCATCTTATCTCACTTGTGGAGCCTGCAACAGAGAACATTTTACAACAAGAGAAAGTAAGCAGAGACAGGACAGCATTTGTAGATCTGTTCAGGATACCAAAACCCATCAACTTTTGAGAAAGACAAATTCATGGATTTGTTCTAATTGTCTAGCAGGTCACAAATACAGCTAATGCCTTTTAAAATTAGCCTGTATGTAGTTGAAAATGGATTTTTTATAACCGAGAGCCACCTAATGGACACTGTCTGCCACATCTGCTGGAAGAGCAGTTCCAGGCCTTGAATATAGAGCATGCATAGGATGGAACTCTGCTCCTACAGAGCTGTCACTGGGTTCATGACTTTGGGGACTGTGACACCTCAAAATCTCCTGACTTCCACAACAATGTACCATTTTGAAAAACAAACTTGCAGAGATTAAGTGACAAAAGCACACCAATAGTTTCCGGTGAAAAAGTTGGATTTTCTTCCTAATGCATGCTTCTATGTGCAGTGTGTTAGATTCAAGAACAAAATCTCTTGCTTCCCAAAAGAAGAGGGAAAGCAATCAGAATATGGATATATTCATGGCTATCAGTACCTCAGACAGAGATGCCTGAAAAGCCTTGGCAGGTATTCCAACTTTTCTGGATCACACAGGAAGAAGGAAGATCACAGGTGCCCAAGATTACTAATAGTCTGATTACCAGTCAGCTTTTACTGGCTACAGTAAATGAACAAGAGAATGTACCCATCATCTTTGACATGCCTAAAGGTCATTTCTCTAAGAGATGATTTTTATGGACTTCTGAAGCATTAACAGCTACTGTCTCCTAAAATGAAACTGAGTAGTTTTACATTTCACTCTTCATTGCTTAAGAATCAAATGGACTTTTGCAACCGCACACTGAAACCCAGCATTCAATATTTCCCTGAATTCCTCTGTGTGAAGAAAAAAAAAAACAAACCAACAGTGGACATCAAATCAGAAAACAATTCAGGTAGATTACCACTGTCATGCTATTCTGTCCTATTCATTACCCAGGTTCTCCCTCCAAGTCTTATTCAGTTGATTCACTTCACTAACACAGTAGAAATCTTTCTTTTGTCAGGTTAGTTTTCTGACCAGCATGCTGAATTAGTATTGCTCATTTTCTAAACTGTGCATTTATATCTTGTTCTCCCTGTCTTTCCAGGGCACAACTGTCCCACCTTGACTCAAACTAGGAAACCTCTCCAGCTGAAGAAGCTGCTGGAGGACAGTCTGCAGTATGCAGAATTCACAGACATACCTTCTTTTTCTATCTTCCCTAAAGAAAAATATTTTCCTAATATTCCTGTCTTCCTGTGACATCTGTCCAGCCCAATCCATGCCTTCCAATACAAACATGTACTTCCTGCACTCGGTAAGAGTCATACCTACTCGCACCAAAAATACGACTCTAAAACATATGCTAAATATTTGCAGGGGGTAGCAAGGCCACTCTGGTCTTGCAGTCCAGCACCAAAGAAAGGTGTATGTTTTACAACCTCACTGACTATGAGGTGCTCAGTAAGACAGGACATACAACTGCTAGGTCTCATTGATAAGCTCAAGAACAGAAAGAGCCTTGCAAGAAGTGTGATCACTGACCATCTGCTGAGGTACTGCCACCTGAGGTCACTCACCCCCATGTCACCGAAAAGCTCACAACCAAGGCTGACCTCTGAGATCAGTGCTGCCCTGTCTCTGCAGCACACAGGGCTGAGGGAACTCAGCAAACCTCAGCATGACACTGCAGAGGGACACCTCCACACATGAACAATTTCAGAAAAAAAATCTACTAAATGCTAAATGCCAGAATATTGCTTAAAACCTGCATCTCTTCCTCTCCTGCACCTGTTCTGTGATACAGTGTACTAAGAGGGAGAGAACATTATTACAGCTTTTTAAGTGACAGCTCCCTTAATCCACTTTACACCATTGCTTCTCAATGGGAAAACTGGCAAAATACCATGCTGCAGCAATATTAATGATAAAATACAATTTTGAATCAGAATGCTGTTCCAAAGCTCCCAGTGGAGAAAACATGAAGAAGAGAGATTGTAGAATATACAGGGAAAAGAGAAGAAAAAAAATACAGAAGTTAAAAAAAAAACCTTTTACTTTCCCTTTTCTTTTCTCTCATGATGAGGGAGGACCCATCATGATAAAAAGAACAACAAAATAAAATCTACTGCAGAGTTCTTGTGTTCTTATTAAAGCTTGTTTTGCTCTTCCAGTTATTCATTCCTATAGTGCCACCATAGTATTTGTTGAGGTTTACAAACAAAAACAGCTATAGGCTGTACAGATTAACTGAGTATCAACACATTTCCAACTACAAACTAGTTTTAACCCCATCATTACTAAAAAGAAACTCTCACAACCTACATTTGGGAGTTAAAAACTAGTGACAAACTGAACAGCTTTCATAATTTTAAACACCTTTTTTTCCTTTTTTTCTATTCTCCCCTGGCCTGATGAGAGACAGCTGTTCCCTGTTTGAGATGGAGTCTTAGGCACTGCTAAATACTCATACAAAGAACAGCATCACCTCTGTTTTGATAGACTTTACTTTAAAAAAAACCCCAAAAAACAACAAAAACAAAAAAAACCACCCAAACCCAAAACAAGCAAACAAAAAAAAACCCCAAAAAAACCAAACCAAAAATGTATGATGTACTCCATCTACCTCAGTAAAACATCGATCTATTTCTTCATGTTTTTCTGAAAGTTACACTGAGTAAAAAGCAGGGAAAAACCCCATTAAACAAACCTTTATCAGAAATCAGGAGTAAGGGGAGAAGTCACTTCTGAGACACAGAGTGATACTGTACCTCTGGGAACTACTTCTGACTTTGGTTTTTCAACATTAACAAAAAAAATTAGAATGGGAGATAAGCATGTTAAAGGAAAGATGTGTGCTAATGTCTTTACAAACAATTTGATGGGTGAGGGCCTGTAAGAGGAATGGGTGGTAATATCTTTGAAATGGGTCCTAATGTCTCTACCAACCTCATGCCCCAAGTTTGTTACAGAACCCAGACAGTTTGACTCCTGAACTTGGGGGTAATGGAAAAATGGGTCCACACAAAGTCTATTCCAGAACCTAGATAGCCTGAACTTCTGAACTTTAAAAGAAAATGACAGGTTCAGGGGGGAATATGTGGTAGGCAGTTTGGGGAGGCTGTACTTTCCGAGTACCTCAGCCAACGGGAAAGGAAGAGGGCAACACGCGGCCAAGAGTTTAGGATACAAGGAGGCTGCACCCTCTGAAACCTCAAGAGAGAAATCCTGTGGGCATGTGCCCCAGTGGACTCTCTCCCTTTATTCAAATAAAGTTGCAGACTCCTTTGTTCTCCTTTATGGATGCTGGCTTTTCATAGCACAATTTTCTGCACACATGAAATAGGTCATAATCTGTTCATTTNGTTACAGAACCCAGACAGTTTGACTCCTGAACTTGGGGGTAATGGAAAAATGGGTCCACACAAAGTCTATTCCAGAACCTAGATAGCCTGAACTTCTGAACTTTAAAAGAAAATGACAGGTTCAGGGGGGAATATGTGGTAGGCAGTTTGGGGAGGCTGTACTTTCCGAGTACCTCAGCCAACGGGAAAGGAAGAGGGCAACACGCGGCCAAGAGTTTAGGATACAAGGAGGCTGCACCCTCTGAAACCTCAAGAGAGAAATCCTGTGGGCATGTGCCCCAGTGGACTCTCTCCCTTTATTCAAATAAAGTTGCAGACTCCTTTGTTCTCCTTTATGGATGCTGGCTTTTCATAGCACAATTTTCTGCACACATGAAATAGGTCATAATCTGTTCATTTGGATTAAAATTCTGTGAAGAATGTTGATTTTCAGATCCTCCATCTCTTTCTTCTTGGTCTCCTTACAGACTAGTTCTGAGATATTTTGCGTGTTCCATCTTTTATTTCAAGTAATGTAAATATCCTCAAGTTTCCCAGAAGACTGGTTTTTCCATTTCAAGCATTACACTTTTGACGAAAAGACTTCAGAAGTGGAACAGCGTTTGGGCTTGTGGTCTTCTCTTAAATCCTATTATCTCCTACACATCCTTCCTATCTCCTTCTTCCAGACTCTCACATTGTCCCATTACGTGGTCCTGCCTGTGTATTAATTTCTTCTGTAAGAAGGGCACATGCATTTGGAGACCAAGGCTTGGGGTAGAGTTCTCTAGGTAGCAGCTGCTGTGGTCAGCTCATATCTGACTTACATGAATCATCTGTCCCTCACTCTCAGAGAGCCTTTGCCCTGCCAAGTGCCAAGTGCCCTGCCCAAGAACAGAAGATTTTGTAGTACTGTGTTACACAACTCCTGATTACCTACACAAGGGGAAGCCTGAAAGTCAGCTTCTGAAGCTCTTTACAGCTGATATAATTGCTTTCAAATTCTGGGATTAAAGGTTTTATTGCTCAATGCATTAGCAATATTGAAATTTAAAAAAAAAAAAGCCACAAACAAAACAACACAATTGCCCATCTCTAAAGCACATGCAGAAATCTTTACATAATTAAATTACTTTACATCAAAAAACACTTGTCCAAAAAAGACTGTAAAGGCAGGCTAGCATCATAGCTAATGCTGAGCTAGCATGAACTTAGTAAATGACTTTTCTTCTGGGGAGCAAACCTGATACAGAAGAGATGGTCATGGCTGCAGAGTGATTCAACTTCTCTCTCAATCTTCAGGCCACAGTTCATTGCCAGTGTATATCCCTACATTCTCCTATGTTTATAAGGAATCTTCAAAATTCCTTGAACTTCTGAGCTGTTTTTTCCTAGGTGTCTAGGAAACCCATTCCTATTTCCAATACACTTTGAACAATTACTGTTTGACCACTGATGGATCATAAATGGTTTCAGATACCAAGCAAAGGACACAGTGCCCTAGTAGCCCCCCTTCTTTTTAACATTAAAAAAATTTGTTTTGTACAAAAGGAGATTTCCATTTTCAATACATTACTGATTCTTACTTCTGTGCATTTTCAATTAAAAGAAAAGCCCAGCAAACCAACCTCAGCGAAGGTACACTGTTATGCACTTAAACCTGTGATTACCTGCTTAGTCTGCTCTCAGTCATGACTGAAAGGAATGTTACAGGTCCCTTCAAATACACAGCCAAAAGTTAAATAAATATAGATACATTAAATAATGAGATGCATACTTCTGCTGTAAAGTTTCATTAACCAAACCAAACTCCTCCCTGAAGAGAAATGCCATCAATTACTGACTCTGAAAGGCAGTCAACTGGGATTCTCTGTCTCTTTAAAACATCCTGAATCTTTCTGAAATAAACCTTATTTTTTTTCCCTTTTAAAAGCAGAGGGAGCTAGAACTAGAAGCAAAATGAAGGGAGCCATTAAACTTAAGTGATATGACAGAGAGACAAGTTTAGGGTGGGAGCATTTCTCACTAATGAGGGGTAACCTGACAAANTCCATCCTTCACTGAGAACTCAAAATAAGATCTCTTACTACTCTGTTGAATTTGGCACAGGAACACTTTCACCCTTTGGGAATCAGGGACATATTCCAGCAATGGAATAGAAAATGTATTTTTCACCAACCCTTTTAAAGCTATTCTGAAGTTTGAAAATTAGTCCAGGAAAATCAACAATGCAACATTACAGGTTTACTTCTCAGGGAATTAACTTTAAGGCTTTTGATGAATATTTCAACACAGTAACTACTAGTCTTGAAAAAAATTCAAGGATAAATTTTCATTTTACACCCCAGGGACTGCCAGCTACATTCGGCTAAGATAACTCCTAAGTGCTTGTGTCCAGATTTGTCTTGCATGTTGATGACCTTGCATCTGAAACTTCACTCTGATCTTTGGGAAGCAACAATGTGCATCTTTACCTTGCATCCTTTTCTAGCATGGAAAATAATTTATAGTTGCTGTTGCAACTTAGCTGAGGCTGCTGCAGTCCCTGTGTGGAAGCACGGCAACAAAAGATGTCAAAACATTCAAGGCCAAGGCAAAACAAACAGAAAAAGCTGGAATAAAACCTGAAATCCCTTGTGATTTCACTCCAAAGTAAACCACATGCCCCTTAAAGTGGTATGTACCTTGAAACTGTTGGGGGAAAAATTCCTTTGTGTAAGACACATTAAGCCCAGTCATTCATGGTGTACCTTTAAAATTGAGTTCTTCAGTCTATTCTGTATTTTGAAACTTCACATGCCAGCATTGCCTTTGGTATAGACACCCTTCAGAAAGTTTCAGGAAGGCAGTTTGTGTAGCACAAAACAAATATAACAATAGAAACAAAACCTGCAGTTTTATAGCTCAGTTTTCCAGGTGCACAAGAATATCCCAGGTTAAACCAGAAGGAGGAAGGGTGAGGAACGCTGAAGAACAGCTGAGGATCATGCTTGATCCAAATCTTATTTACTCAATTTTCTATTTCATAGAAAATTTCAGCATTAAAACCAAATCACGTTTCAGATACTTAAAGCTTGCAGTGAGGCAACACGTAACCGCTGGTTCAATTATTGTGTAATTAGCTAGAGGTGCAATCATTTTCCCAAACAACATGACTCAGTTTTCCCCTACCTAGCAATTCTTATGCCATATCTAACAATGTTTTGTTTATACTGCATCCAGCTTTGATGTGTTTGCATTGATGTATACTGGGAAATCTCTGCTGCCATCCCCTAGCACCTCATTAAGAAAAGCACAAAAGGGAGGAAGAAAAGGGGAACAGGAGGAAAACAGGAAAGCAACCTGCAGCTCTGTGTTCTGTACACATGGCAGACGAGTAATGTGCCCTGACAAACCACATTTCATGGAAACTGCATGAACATTACCAGCCAAAGTGCTGGCTGGGAGAAGAAGGGTTAAAAAGTGCTCTGCATTCTGCAAAAAGAGACTCACCAAGTTCACTGTGGAAAGATCACTACTAGAGTTTTCTGGAAGGACAAAACATGATTAGTTATCGGGGTTACAGACATTAGGCAAGGACATATTTCTACTTAAAGCATGTTTTGCAGGGAATTCATTACTTTTACAGCTGAAGGTTTAGGCGAGCTCATTAAGAATTAGTTTCTGCCAGTGCAGAGCATCTCAGAGCAGATAACTGCATTGTTGACACAGTAATTTGACAGAATCAGGGGATAATTCATTGAATTCATTGTACTCCCTGTCTCTTTCAAATTAGTAGAGGACAATATGGTGTAACAACAAAAAGGAGAAAAGAGATTTTGTCCACAATGATGTCTCTGTGATTCACAGAACAAGTGTGTCCTGCAGCCTGGCTGGTTGTGGTAATGGAAGCACGAGGCACCTGTGCTAGAACCAACACAGGTTTTGTACTACTAATCAAACCCAGAAGAAGTTTGTCCCACCCAAACAAGCTTAATACAATTTTTTTTTTTGTATCAAGAGAAGGAAAAGCAGGAGTTTTCTTTCCCTTTTAGTAGGGCATACTGCAGTTTGTCAGAGACAAAGCACTTGGTGTTACTCCTGGGTGGGGATGGGTGCAGTGACACATGTTTTACTCTCCTGACCTATGCTTTTAAAAAGAAAATATTTCAGGCAGTGCCTTCCAAAAGTAATTAATTCCTATACTGGAAAAAAGAATACTTAACATCTTCTTTTGATGCATTTAAAAAAAGAATGGGAAAACCACCTTGAAAAGTAACAGGTTTTCAGATAACTTCTGTTCACAAGCCACCTGCCTCACTTCTCCCCTACCACTCTTTCATTTATACTGACTGCTAGGAAAAGTCTCTGGTTTCTCTTCGAAAAACTAAGCTTTTTATATTTCCTTTACTTGTTTTTAAATGAACTGCTTTCAGGTCCTTTTGCATCATGCCATTCCCACAACATCAGCAGCAGACCCTGTAGTTTGAGAGTGGCCTGCAGAGATCAGTCACGTGAAGCTGATCTCTTACCTCCTTATCCATCTCACTTTCCTCCACAATGGCCCACCCAAGAATTTTGGATCGTAGCAAGCAACACTCAGGTCACTTGCACAGTACATTTCCAGTCTAGGTAACTTTCCAAAAGTCACTTGACCTTTCTGGACCAAGGCATATTTTGTTAGTATGAAGAAAATAAATGTCAAATTGCATTAAAGCTCTTTTTGTTTCTCAGGCTACTGATTGTCTTCCAGGGGGTAAATGGAGAGGTCTGAATAACACCATCCATGCTCTGCCTGAAGAGAGTGGGCAGGTGCAGAGGAGAGTCCAGTCCCACTGTACTCTGGGAGATTTTCCTTATCTTACAGTTTTTCATTACAACAGCTTCTAACAATGCTAGTGAAATATGCTCTTTTAAACAAACTATTTTCAAAATTGTATTTCACTGCCAAAGTATACTTGTTTATAAAAAAAATACACACACACTCATACTCCCAACTTGTCTAAACAGAATTGTAATAACATGGCTGAAGCCTACCCTTCTGTAAAAAAATACAGATGCACAGTTCCTCTAAAACCAAAACCACAGGCAAATCAATGTCCAGTTGTTTGTATTTTCTGTAGGATCAAACCAAAGGTATCCTCTTCAATCAGCACAGAATTTTTAGATGCCTGGGTAACATCTGAATTGTGTAAGTATTTAAACTATAGTAAAATTTGCCACTTTGACTTACCAAGTGAATTACCACATATCTACCAGATGAGAGAAAATCTCCTGTTCCACTTCCATGACAGCTTTCTATGCGAGCCACAAAATTAATGGTCTTGAATATCAAAATAACCTTCTTCAAGAGTTGAAGCTTTGATTTAAATATTCACAGCCGCAACACAGCCTTAAGATAAATGATTTTATATTAATGTAAAGGAGTCAGATTTACAAAGTCAGTAAGAATTCATAAGGTTTGCATTTTAATCACTCATAGCCACTGTATTTGATTTACTCCACAATTTCCATCAGAAAATGAATAAGTTTTGAAGAATGAGATATTCTCAATGAAAATCTCTAGCAAGCCTCTGTCAGTCATGTTAGTCCTTTCACCAATGGTTTTCTTGCCTTTTGACTGCAACAACACAACCAGTTTAATTACTTCATTCAGGCTTCTGACCTTAAAAGACTGCAAATACATTGAAAGTTAAACAAATACAAAGCAATTCTCCATGGAATAAAAGACAACATTATAAACATCAGTATAACCTGTGAATTCCCTACCCTAACACTTTTACAAAGACAAGGGGAAAATTAAAAAAAAAAAAAGTAAAAATCTGCAGAGCTCTGGAATGCTTCTACCAAAGGATATGTATGTACAAACATAAAAGAGGGAAATAAAATCCCATTATTCTACTACAATGTTTGCTTGGCACAAACTGTACATTCCCTTGGCTGTATTAGAATAACAACCTGTGGGAAGCTACCATTCCAAAAATTATAGCTTTAAAAGAAGTGTCAGTGCTGGACATTTGTTGGGAAGACTAAGCCCCTTGTAGTTTTGCTGGCAAGTTACTTTTTAAATTTATATATTTATTTATTTCCATTAGTTTTCATCAGTTCATTGTACTTTTGTTCAACTACAGGGAAAGAGCTGCTTCATTCACAGCACGGTTTTATATTTATAAAAAGCAATTTATATTCAGTAGAGTCTCTACTCATCATAAGTGTCAACAGGAAAAAAAACAGCGTGACAGATTTAAGGCTTGAGATTTTTTCATAAACTTTGAAGGAACACTGAAATTACAGAGCATGCTGAACTCACTGTAAAGCATTTTCTCTAAGCATGTGCCAAATGAAGTATATTAAAGCACTTTTTCTTCTAAATGTGCTGTGAGACTTCATCCTCCATTTTCTATTTCTAAATATTTGAGATAATTAGGAAAGTTCTGTCTGCTGAATGGAGTCAAACTTACTGTTTGCTTAGATCCCCTGAACTTAAGTTTGCTTCTACTCTGTAAAAACACTTCCATTATGTTTAGTAACACTGGAGACAAAGGAAGTTTTCAACCCCATACAAATCAAGATTCAGAAAATTCAGAGTTTAAAATGAAGAGATATTTTATTGCCAATAGGAGGGAAAAAATTCTTAACAAATCAGCCAGTTGTTGCACTAACAACGTCAAATAAATTGTAGAGCTTATTCTGCCCTTTATCAATAATGCATGGCTGCGCACAGACAATTTATAGCTGTTTTCCATCACTGGGTATTGTGCAGTACTAAATTAAGTCAACAAAATTCAAGGACAGTCCACCCACACAGCTACTGTAAGCCAGCCAGGCCACTTTGAATAAACATTTTAAAGGCATAAAGTGAGTTTTATTAGCATGCTGAGACACAGTTCCTAGTGGACAAAGCATCTCCTTTGAAAAAGTAAAAGTACATTTAGCAGAAAGAAAGATGAGTTAGTCTTGCATCTTACATGTAGAAAAGCGGCAAAAGGGGAAATAAAAAACATACTGGTAACAGCTCAAAACCCTAAACTTGTTAAGACAAGTTTAAAACATGAAACAAGAGAATTTATTTTCTATACTAGAAACTGGTCGTCATTCTCAGAAAATCCTGAAAGGTGCTGAATTGGTGTCAGGTTCTGAAGGCAAAAGAACTAAAACCCAAAGATGTTTTGGCAGGAAATATTTTACATTTAAGTTGTTCCAAAGATCAACAGATTTATTTCTTTATTCCTTCACAAATCATATAAATCAGATAAGCACACAAGCCTTTTATCAATCTAAAGAATTAGTTACTATACTGAAAGAACTAAGCAGCATTTATTGCGCCAGTGAGAGAAGTGAGGGGTGGGGTCCCTTCCAAAATATGCACAGCCCAAAATATGGCATGGCCCAAGTTGGTTGCTTTAGGCCAGTACCACCACTTCCAACCACGGTGGTCCCAGCACGTACTCACGCCTGAAACGCCAGAAAGCATCAAGGAGCTTGGAGCACACTGCTGGGCAGCATCAGCACAGGACACAGACACAGGTCTGCACACCCAACGCTCTCCCCCGCGCCCTGCTCCGGCAGTGAGCCGTACGCAGGTGGGGCTCCCCCGGGCCCTCCTCAGCTTGGCTGCAGGCACCGAGACAGGTGCAGCTAGCCACAAGATGGATGGCAGCACCACCAGCACGTGGGCTTGGGTCACACCACGGACTTGTACTGCTCTTCCTTTTACAGACAGGCTGGTGGGCAAGCATGAGGTTCAACGGCAACCTTTCCATGTCCAGAACACCACTCCAGCTGGGACCCTCCGGGTCTCTCTGGCAACTGGCATGACAAGGTGACATGGAAAACGTCCTTCTGTGCAATGTGGGAAGGTGGAAGCTGTAACATGGCACGGCTGGGCAGCTTGATGGCCTTGTGGCATATTTAAGCATAACCACAAATAAGGGGAGGAAGGATGAAAGAACCAGAGCTTAAGCCACAACTGTTTTAAGTTAGTCAAGTGGAAATACCTGGTCAAATAAAAAAAAATTGTATTTTCACTGTATTTATTGTGCAGCTGTTGAGAGAAGAAAATCAATTATGTTCACTGGCATTTGGATTTGAGCAAAGCTTAACTTCACTTACAATACATGTATTTTCTCCAAAATCAGATCTCCCTTGCACATGAAAGTATGTCAGGGACCTCTGAAGGCAGCTAATCAGTGTGTAAAACTCCAATTTAACTGCTCCAGCAAACACAGAAAATCCAGAAAGTGAAAGGCCGTATTTCAAGATAAACAGAAGTGTAAAAAAACTGCAGCTTAAGGACAAGCTAAGCAAGGCAATTGTTGAGCATTTGTATTTGAACCAGTCTGCATTTTAATCTGTCAGAAGTAAAAGATTTTCTTCATAAGGTTGGTTGTTGATCTTTTTTCCCTCTTAAATAGGCTGAGTTTCTGCTATAAAAAGTAAAAATGCTGTTTTGAGTCTGATGATATTGTAAGTAAACCCTTTTTCTCTTTACTACAATCAAGGCTAAATTAAGGCTATAGGACAGATCTTTGAGAAACTCCAGGCAATCCCAGTGAAGCAATCATGGTTTTATAAATGGAAATTAATTTTAATAAGTCTGTTGCTCATCTCACATTGCCAAAGTCTGTGATCCAATTAGAAGTGCAGTGCTTTAATGATCTGCACAGGGATCACACTCAGTGAAGTTCAGAAATAGACAAAATGCTCTTGTGCCCTCTCCATGGAGTGTATCACACCAGTGAGATGCTGGCTTTGTAACTCACAGGCAAAAAGCACCGAGGTGCTGACATTAGTATTTCAAGGTATCAGTATCTGTACAAATGCAAAATGCCTTGAGCACAATGAAATGCTGCGCTGCACGCCATCACAGCACACACAGTCTTCAAACACTGTGCTTTGCAGAGAGAAATTAAGCCCACTTCTCCCAAGACCTGCTGAATTAGTAGCTTTACTGAGTGTCCTGACACTGAATTAGTAGCACCTCTCTGTGCTGATGGCTATTGCCATTAATGTCTCCCCTGCCCTCTGTCACTGCCCAGTGCTACTGATGTGTGCAGGACAGCTCACCATGCCACTCCACGCAAGGACAACAAAGATACATTTATATCTGTGTAGCTTGGAGGGTACTTAAATTCAGAGCACCTGGAAAGGAAATCTCTTCACCCTGCTCCTCTCCACATCCACAGCCTTGTGACAAGAGCTGACACTGTCCACTGCCCAGTGACTGTACCTGGTGCTCCTGTGCTTTCCGAGGCAATCAGCAGTCATCCCTTTTGTCAGCTCCTTGACAGCAGACATGAGTCTGCTCTGAATTTTCCAGCCTTTCTGCAATCACACTTTTCCTCTCTTGTCTGCATGTGTTTCCTCACAGCAACCTCCCCTCAGCTCTCCCCCTTTACCTTGCCTGCACCCCACTGGCCATGCAGGTTGTGTCTGCACTACATCCCTGGCACCTTCTGCAGCACCTTGACAGGCCTGGGGATCTGCAAAGGCCACTTAAGAGCCCCTATGGGCAGATACATACACACATTTCCTTCGCTTAGAAACCCATGCTTGGCTGAGGGCATCCACTTCTGCAGCCAGGACATGGCTGCAGCACAGAGCCACACAGGAGCCTGGGACCAGCACTGTCAGAACAATAGTAAGTGTTCTTATTTTGCCTTTCTCAAAGCATTTCTCCTTCTGTATCAAAACACTTCTTTTCCACCAGCAAAGATAAAATCTACCTACAGATGCTTTTCCTGGTGAAAAGAATCATCTTCCAAGTGAAGAACAGCATTCTGCAAGGAGGAATAGATGCTGCTCTATGAGCAAGAGCCCAGGGCCAATCCAAAACGTGCTGGTATGAGGCCTGCAGAGAAAGTACACACAGGCTTCCCAATCATGGCAGCTTGTCCCAGGTTTATTGCAGCACCCTCTGCCCCCTCCTGAACTCCCTTTACACAACAGAGCCAGAGAGACTCTGTGGAGTCTGGGTGTTTCCAGCTACACACACAGACGTCACCTCCTACATGTCTAAAGTTCATGGAGCAATGAAGAATGGCAGCGGATCTGCTTTTCCACTCTTACTGAGTTTCACAATCTGGGGAAAACCAGCTGGTGCCCACATGTCTTTGGAGTCACTAGATTCAGGAGCCCTTTACCTGGCAGCAATTCAAGTCCACATCTGTAAGCACCTGATTTACTCCACACTCAAAAGCCAAACAAGCTGCCCCCCACTGCTTGTTTGTGCTCTGATTAAAGCAGCAAAAGTAGCACAAGACAAGCAATTAGCTACCCTAGATAATAGAAACTGTCAAGAGACTAAATCCTTCCTCTTCAAAAGAGAAGTTCAGTTCTAGGTGTGTCTTACCTCTCATCCAACTCTGCAGCACACTGCACTGCATGTAATAAAGTGGGCAGGCAGTGACACTCATCAAATGTAAATAAAAACAGGATTCAGCTGCCACTTCAAACAGCAGCTGTCAAACCTGAGGCAATGCAGGAGTTAGAAGCCAAGAGCCTTTATACAGCCTATACCCATCTGGGTTTCCTTTCTTAGAGATTTAATTCAGGCCATCCCTTTGGTATTGATCTTAACCTAATCTTTGCACAGGAAAAAGAAAGAAAAAAAAAAAAGTCTACGTAGCCCTGTCCTGCTGGGGTATTTACACACAGTCACTGGTCCCGTGACAATAAGCAGCATGGCGATAAGAGGCCATGCTGCTCACTTGGGCATGCATAAACATGGTACTGACTGACTCTCTGCCAGTCAGCTCTGTGGCTGCTCTGCTGTGCTGCTGAGAAAATGCAGCAGCACCTCAGCGCAGCTGGCAAGGCAGCCATGAATCCAAAAGATGTGTACAAAAGATGGGTTCAATGAAAGATTGAAGCAGCAACGCTAGTCAAAGCAAAATGGTCACTTTTCTAGCTACAGTCATGTTTAGCTTCATAGCCTCATTTTTCCTGATGGAGAATTTGTCTCAGCAGGACATCAAGACCACCTACTACAAAACAATTAAAAATACATAGATAGAAGGACTAAGGCATTCTAATGGAAAGATATACAAGCACTTAAGAATGTAGAATTAATGATTTAGAAAAAGAAAATAAATTCTTTCTTCATGGATGTTTCTTCAGATTGCATGGATTTTGTCTTACTGAAGTCAGTGAAATTTGCTTCTAACTAGCAAATACTGATAACTAGGTCCAATACAAGACTTCAGATTCATACAGTTTTGTACTGGTTTTGATTATGGTGGAGTTAATTTTCCTGACAGTAGCTGGTAAAAAGCTATGCTTTAGATTTGTACTAGTAACAGGATTGAAAACACAGGGAAATTTTAGTTATTGATGATGAGTCCATGCATAACGTCAAGGCCTTTTTTGCTCCTCATACCACAACACCAGCAAGGAGGCTGGGGGTGCACAAGGAACCGGGAGGGAACACAGGCAGGATAGATGACCCCAGCTGACCAAAGGGATATTCCAGACCATATGGCATCATGCTCAGCTTATAAAACTGAGAGAAGAAGGAAGAGGGACTATTTGGAATGATGGCATATGTCTTCCCAAGTCACCGCTATGTGGGATGGCTGAACACCTGCCTGCTCATGGGAAGTGGTGAATTAATTCCTTGTTTTGCTTTGCTTCCATGCATGGTTTTTGCTTTTCCTATGAAACGGTCTTTGTCTCAATGCATGGGTTTTTCACTTTTACTCTTCTGGTTTTCTCCCCCATCCCACTGTGGGAGAGTGAGTGAGTGGCTTTATGGGACAAAATCACAATAGGTTGATTAGACACCAAGAGGTGGGGCTGGGACAGTCTGTGGAACCACATTTCTCTTCTTCCCACTACCCCAGCAAGAGTAATCAAATCTTACCTTAAAAGATAGACACAGAAGTGCCAGTCTCTAGTTTCCTTTAGGCCTTTTTAAAATCAGAAAATGCGGAGGATTCAGCTAATTCAATGTATCAGCATTTGAAGGCACATTCAGGAACCTGAGAGTCATCCTACAAGAAGAGAAATGAAAAGCACCAATTAGTCACTGCATATGTTGTGCAATATATCTTATGCTTAAAACTGCTGATGCTTGGTAGGGCCATGCTGCTGAACAGTAAAGAAATTACCAACAACCACAAAAATGAAAGGCTAAGTTATTTTTTGTTTCCAAGGTGAAATGCTGAAGTGCATTTCAGCTACAGCACCCTGAGAACAAAACATGCATCTTGCAACAGCTGTGTCACCCTGCCCTGCCTTCCCAATTTAAATCTCTGTTCAAACAACAGTCCATGTGAATGCACAGAAACAAAGCTCTGGGCATGTCAGGATACACCAGCCACACCAGTTACAGAAACAGAGCAGTAAATGTTTGCAACCTGGTATTAGTTTCAACAGGGAAATGCATCAGAAGCCCATGTGAGCTAAGTATTAGCACTTTATAAGCAAGGATTCTGACGTATGTGGAAGACACATGGAGGTACTTTTTATAAATCAGAGGAAAAGGAAAAACATTTACAGATGGACTTGGCTCATTTCCCTGAATAGGCTTTTCTCAAAATTCTCATCTTGCAAGCACTCAACCTGTACTACATAAGGACATTCCAGCTGCAGCAGAGTTCATGCCTGCACCACTACCGCACACAAAGCAGCTCTCTTTCTCCACAGCAATTCAGCAAAGATGTTCCACCTCTAAGGTTTAGATACCTCTTTGGCGTGTTTAACCCCCAACTGATCAAACTTCCCAAAAGCAGAGGCACATCCACACTGGGCTCCTTGCATGGAGATATCCTGCCTCACAGCCACTCACACGTGCCAGCTGCACCTGAGCCGTGGTGCCAACGTGGAACAGCTCCACAGCGATGCCACTGTGACATCTGACAGCTCTGGAGTGATGGGCCAGCAGAAAAACTTACCTGTATCCAGCATGGTTTGAAAGGTAAAAGACACTTCTTATCATCCAAGTTAAGTACTTCCCTAAAGCGTCGGTACAAACATGCAAAGTGACCTCTGTCCCAGTTTGTAAAGTGACAGAGATGGGAGCTTAATGGAGTGCAAGCCAACCATACCAGGTACAAATTATAGTCTTTATTATTAATTAATAAAAACCTAGCATTGAAAGCACGTCACAGGCCAATGTGCCTACACAGAGATTGATATATTCTAATCCTACACTGTTTACAAATCCTTAGAGCTTCCTAAGGGTTATTTATCTTCGTAAACTACAGCAAAAAATCGCATTTGAAGGGAAACTACAAGGAAACTACTACTTCCATGTCTTTGGAAGGAGTGGAGGGGGAAACTAAGTTGGACACCTACATTTTTTATAAAACAGAAAGCCAAAAGTCCCAATCTTACATAAGCTATAAATTTGTATTCAGTGTTCTTAAGTTACTCCAAGGAAATGGCAGTCAATTTCTTCCTCCTTCCTGTTTCCAACACTTTCTCAATACTTTTAGTTTTAGATATTTATGTAAAATATGAACATTTTATGCAGCAAGTTACTCATGATACCTTAAAAATGCCCTTCTTATAATTGAGGTACATTATAAGCTGATTACAAATATCTCCATTTACATAATAATAAAGACTGCAATGCATAAGGAAATTAGAGATTATAGGAAACAAATTATATCCTTGAAGCTCTATATTCATAGATTATAGGGAGTACCACAATCACTGCTTTCCTCTATAACCTCCTGCCTTACACTTCTGAATAAAGCAGTACAGCAGTTTCCAGACCTTCAGTCAACAGTTATACACCCTGGGCCACCGTTCAAGGACACAAAAACCTGCCTTTCAAACCCCTGCTGTCATGTGTCCCTATAGCATGGTGTCAAGATCATTCAGGTATTTCTCTTGGGTTAATTTTTCTCCAACAGATTTCACATTCTGCACGTTGTCCCACAGCTAGCATAAACTCCCTACTGGGTACTCTGTGTAATTTAGCTGAAGAGAGTTTATGCCCACACCTGTTCCAGATCAGCTTGAAAACACAGTAATTCTGCAACACCAAAGGCCATAACCAGGACACAGCTTGAGCCCCAAGATGAACTAGTAACAATATTGTGGAAATTGCTCCTTTTTGTCAGAGGACTGATCAAAAGTCAGAAATCCTTTGGTAGCTAACATTTATCCTGTACCTTACTGTTTCCCACACCACATGGAAAGAATGCAGTCTACCTTTTTACCCCAAACAAATCACAGCATGCATGTGTACACAATCATCTGACTCCTACACATCCAAAGCACAAGCAAAACAAAAACCAGTACACCGTACACCCATTTTTTCCCTTAAGGGGAGAAAAAACCACACCTAACAGATATTAACAAAAACACCAAACATTAGAAAACATTCTGTTACAATGGGTATTTAAAAAAAATATATGCAACACTAAGCAAAATTTAAATCTCTACAAAAAGGATGTATGTATCTCACATAAAAAAGTAATTGTTCTTCTAAACTGCCTCACAACTGGCAATCTAATTTCATTTCCAGCCAGAAAATTTACTCAGTGATTAGCATAACTGAGTGCTAAGCAGAAGGAAAGAAAAGCAGAAAAGAAAACAAACATCATCAAACAGTTAAGCAGAGACACTGAAAATACAATGGGAGTGCATTTACTGATAAAGTTGTAATTTTTACATAAAGTTTCGACCTTTGTAACATCTTAAATGGAAGCAAAACTTGCTATGTAACAGATATTTCCCTAAAGTCCAAAAGACATGGTGTTAACAATTTTTAACAAAAGGTCCACATGTTTCACAGCATACTTCACTACCCTGACAAGTTCCCTACAGATGGGTAACACATGTATTCCATCTTCTCTCCTTTTCCATTCTGACACTGTTCAACACCTCCTCCCACACATTCCTCCAACACACACACTTCCCTCCAGCAGACAGCAGCCTGATTCACTTATCTAAAGAGGAATTTATGCTGGCCTGAAAAAACACCAGCCCCCTCAGCTGTAAGAATATGCCTGGATAGCTTATTGAGATATGCCTCAGAATTTGTGTCCAACAAGCACTGCTAAGTCAGCTAGAGATGTCCTGTGCAGCACCAGAAGGGTAGCTCACATTCTTGGTGTCAAGGAGATATAATTTTAAAATAAATTTAAGTGTAACATTTCCAGTGGTAAAGACACTATTTCCTGGTGAACATGTTCTACATTTTTGGACAGAAAGCCTTTAAGTAGTCAAAAGCACTATTCAGCCTTGGTACATTTCACTGACATAAGTTTTCATAATTAGTGAAGGAAATAACTACAGCTATGTCTGGGTGGCACAAAGCACCATGCTAATTACCCCTTCAGAGACACTAATTAGTCCGGGCAGGGCACCACAGTAACATGACTGCTCTGCCTTGGGAAGCTCCCTGTGTTGATGTATCGTGCCATTTGGATACCCATCTCCCACCCCAAGCAGTCTCTCACGAGAGAAGAGTGTTATACCAAATATAAGCTCTCCATGGAGGGGAGTTTCCTCTCAAAAGCTGCGTGTTTTATTGAAATCTATGATCTTCACACAAGACTGAGCTGCACCAATTCTTGACAAACAGTAAAATAATCGACAAGCAACTACTGAATATCCTCGGCTGCTAGGAGAGGAAATGTGAGAGGGTATGCCTACAGACAGACTCCTGGGCCCCAGAAGACAAGGTTCAGGTCAGCACCTCAGAGGAGCTGTGTCTAACGATAATGGTGATTGTCTGACAATCAGCTGCGGCCGTTCATGCCACATTTTAACAGAAACATTCAAAACAGACCAAGGAGAAACCCCCTAGCACTAGTTCTCCATTTAGTAAGCTCCAAGTACGAGGTAATAGTGAGGTTGTTAGCAGGACAGAAGTTAAACTGCTGCCAAAGAGACTGTGCTTTCAACTTTCTGGTGTTAAAACAAGTCCTGGGCTAAAGCCAGAACACTTTATCTACTGTACCAGATGCCACCTCTTGGTACCCAGACGTGCTCTTCAAGTACTGCAAATGGACTTTGATCTTCTTTTGACTTGTTAAAACACATACAGTAAGGAATAATGTACTCAACAGTAGCTTAAAGCACCTGTCCCAATAGGAACGGGTTTTTGAACAACCAGAGCGCAATAGCCAAAGGGAACACCTGACAGACAGCACAACCTGCAGCAGAATGCAGCCACGTACCTGTCCACAGCACAGAATGAAAAGATGCAGAAGGGTCATTCCCTGTGGCACTAACAAGCCAAAGTCAGGGAAGTGTTTTACTGCCATGCAGAACAGGCAATTTCAGATTCTGAAGAACCCCTATGCAGTCCCCTCTTTCTCCTCCCCACAAATACACATTTAAAAATTTCTGAGACAATCCTGTTCTTATGGCCTCTCTCAACAGACACAGACCTTCTGCAGAGCACAGTCCCACGAATTCAGGGGGATTTACTTAAGTGAGATGGCTCACATTGCAGGTAAATGGGATACTCCAGCTCAGTTAGAAGCCGGCGGGCAAGGCTGGCTTCTCACGTGTCAGTCAGCTCTGCACAGACAGAGGTCACAGCACCAGGAAGGGCAGCTTCACCTTGGGTTTGTACCACAGTGTTCAGAAGCTGGTGACTGGTTTTGACACGTGGGCTGTTTCTTGTGGCAAAAGCACAACTGTCAAACAGAGTGCATTGCTTTGAGACAGGGAGAAATCACATCGATTAAAGAGTATCAAGAGTCCTTGAGACTTTCATGGTCTCAGCAGAGAGGACAAATACTCAAATAAGTCTGCCAGATACAACACAGATGAGTAAAACACTATAAATAGAATAATAATTCACTTAGGAGAAATTAAATTGCATTTGATAAATAGGTGTTAAAGCAGCAGTTTTCACACTTACTTTCACACTTACACAAATACTTCAACTCATGAAAAATAGAAAGGTGTCATAAAAGACACATTTGCTACCCGATCCATTTCAAAAACATTCACAAATTTTGTCAAAACATATGGTGTACATCTGAGTTTAAGACTGCCTAATAAAAGGTTGCCTCCTTCCAAATACTTTCTTTTACCCAAAGGCTGACTGTGAATTGTACACAGTAAAAGTGACAAGACAGATAAACACTTCAGTCTCCAAACAACAAAAATTGGCCAAGATTGTGACAAAACCCAGCAAGCCATACAAATGTGTGCTGAATCTTAATACCTTTACCTGTCAAGTCAGGTGAAGTTAACTCAGCATTCAGCATACACTCAGATGTCAGATATATGTTCCATTCCCTCCTCCAGTGCCTTCCCTACAGAAACTGCAGAGTTCACTCTGGGCTTTGTGAGAGCTTGGTAGGACAAACAACATTATGACACAACCACCACTGCAATGGAGATCTTCAGCTGGCAGAGAGACACCCGAGTTTTAACCAGAAATGGGCGAAGTTCTGAAAAGACACAGCACAAACATCCACTCCAACAACCGAGGCTGCTGCCAGAGATGAAGCATCACTGACAGTGCTAGAGTTCACCCAGGACTTTCTTTTCTGCCATCTGCAGGGAGACTGCTACTTGTGGACTTTGCCTAGAGGGGTTTCACACCTAGTGACTGAGGAGATAAAGTCTTTAACATACCCCAGTTTTGTTTGTGAGGGGTTTTTTTCCACACGTGCCCATGTGCAGGCAGATGTAATCCTTTGTTCTCTGACTGCAAAACGAAGCTACCAAATCTCATACTTTAAAACATAAGCTCATACTTAAAGCTCATACTTTAAGCTCATACTTAAAAACATAATTTATTTCTCTCTAGAGCAGGATGGGCTTTACAAGGCCAGTTTAGATGGGACACTTGATGTTATAGGCAAGGATTGGAGGGAGAAGAGGGTGGCACAAGAAAAGCACTGGTGTGAAGTTACCTAAAAAAGTGGCTCAAGAAAGAAGGAAAACTGGAAAGACCCTCAGCTACCTATCACCCTCTTTTAACTTTCCTCAATACACCAATTAAATCCTGTACTACATCTCTTATCCTGTTATATCCTTTTCTTGTTTACATCACCGTATCATAAAATACTGCTGATAAGCAACAACACACATGAAAATTCCTTAAGGCAAGCAGAGATTAGGAAAGGGCATGAAGGTATTTCTTCTGTCTTGCAATGAAAAGGAACTGGAAAAGGGAATGAAACTGAAAGGGATTATAAAACACTATCTTGCTTGCCTTGTTCGCAGGTGAGACAGCCTCTCACCTCTCTGTGAGACACATGATGCTCCTGAGGAGAGCCACTTGCTTACTCCTCTAGTTCCATCTCGGGGGGACAAGCAGAGGAAGGGAGAGAAAGGAACCTGCCTTTTAAAAGGCAGAAGATACTTCACTAAATATATTAATCTTTAAAATTCAGTTAAAGAATTGATAGACATTATCACCAGGAGTAGCAGATCTGTCTCTAGGAACCTTTATGAATTCCAAAAATGTTTAGTTGCTAGATTTCAAGTGACAAAAGCAAATATCTGTAAAAACTCTTCGTGCTCTTTTCTCTGTGTGTGGACAGAGTATGAAAACATTTCCAGATGTCAGTCATCACTACACCTCTTCATGGGTGTATGGCTAACAACAGGCAGCTGGTCTGCTCTAGAAGCATGCCAAGAACATGCACCTGCATCCTGCATTAAGGAATTCCTGTCCCTCACATATCCATCTCCATATCTAGCTCTGAAGACTGAAGCTCCCCTTATTTAGGGACAGGCAACATCCTGAGGCTTTGAGTCGGAATGACAATCGACAACAGGGTTCACATCTTCCTGTGGCACCAAGTCAAACCCTGGATCAGAGCACTTCTTTGCAGCTTGGGCTTTCCATATGCATGCTACCTAGCTGCATTAGGGATTTTCAAGTGGATCTTACCACCGTCTTCCTAGTGATATTCTGAAGTTTATATTCCTAAAGAATGGGAATTTTGGAAGGGCTGTGGTGCACCAGCGTTCAAAACCCAGCACTGCTGGGAACAGTCTTCAGCACTCACCACACATTCCTGTAACAGCTCTGTGGAAGTTACAATACTGAACCGAGATGAGAAAAAAGACTCCATAATATTTTCAGTCTAAAGCTCTGAAAACACAATGAACTGATGAACCCCAAGCTGCACAGTGCCATTGGGTGGCAGGCTCCTCATTGCAGCAGGCTCCAGTAAGAAGGGTCCTCAAAAGGCATGTGTCACTGAGGGCCTTTGTCATGGCAATACTGTTTTCTTCATGCAAAGAGAAAAAAAAAGCAGCTATGACAGCTGTCTCATTAGATGTTCTGAATCAATTAGGTGAAAAAGAGCTAAAAATAAGGTTATTCTGAAATTACCTCCTATGAAGCAAACTAACCCAGAATAACTGATCTATGTTCCTATGCCTTCAAGAGCACCAGATTCTAGACAAAACAGCAAACCAAACATTTTAGATGAGAGATGGTAGACAAAAAAATCATTTCCAAGGATTCAATGACCAGGAAAATTACATAACCAAGTATGTGGCCTCCAAGGAGAAGGACAGATTATACCCCAGAGCTTTACCACCAGCTCTCAACAGAACAGCTTTCCCTGATTAAACTTCAAGCCCAGTCATGGCAAGACATTTGTCAGTGTCCCTGAAAAAAATAGCAGTTTGTCCTAGCATGAGGAAGATTAGCAAGGGGAGGACAAGCACAACACAGGCAGTGCTGGTCAGGATGTTCTTCTCTTCTGAAACTAATCATGACTTGCATATTCAGACCAGGAACTCTACTGAAGGACAACATACACAAATAGCAATATTTTTGGAATCATAAAATGGTTTGGTTTGGAAGGGACATAAAAGATATGTAGCTCCAGCCCCCGTACCATGGGCAGGGACACCTTTCACTAGACCAGCCTGCACCAAGCTCCATCCAGCCTGGCCCTGAACATTTTCAGGGATGGAGCATCCACAACTTTTCTGGGCAACCTGTTCCAGTGCCTCACCACCCTCACAGCAAAGAAATTCTTCCTAATATCTAATGTAAACCTACCTTCTTCCAGTCTTAATCCATTCCCCCTTGTCCTGTCACTACATGCTCTTGTAAAAAATCCCCCTCCACCTTTCTTACAGGCTCCCTTTAGGTAGCCTAATGCTGCAATTAGGTCACCCTGAAGCCTTCTTTTTTCAGGGCTGAACAATCCCAACTCTTTCAGCTTTTCTTCATAGGACAGGTGCTTCATTCCACTCACCATCTTTGTGGCCGCCTCTGGACTCGCTCCAACAGTTCCCTGTCCTTCCTGTGCTGGGAGCCCAGAGCTGATGCAGCCCTGCAGGTGGGGTCTCACCAGGGCAGAGCAAAGGGGCAGAATCCTGTCCCTGGCCCTGCTGCCCACCCTGCTTTGGATGCAGCCCAGGACACGTTTGGCTCTCTGGGCTGGGAGTGCCCATGGCTGGGTCATGTCCAGCCTCTTATCCACCAATATTCCTGCTCTTTCTGACAAAAAATAAGTAGTGAGACTCATTACAATATTAATACAATCTCTCTACACATACAGAACACCACCCCCCTCTCCAAAACCTTAAACACTAGATTTTCATGCTCCAGCTCACAGACATTAAGGCAGCAATCTAACAACATTCTTTCAAAGTAAACTGGGAAAAACGTGTGCACAGTGTGATTGTCACTGTATGTCTCTGTTGAACCACTAAAAAATGTCACCTACATGCAAAAGTTCCATCTGCCCACACAGTGCATAAAACACGAAGGTCACTAAGCAAAATGACCTCAACCAATTCTGCCTGAAAAGTTGCAGGCTCTCATTTGTGAGAGCAGACAGCAAAAGGCAGGGGAGGGAGAGCACAGAATGGAAATGCAGATGAAAAAGCCAGCACGAGCTTTGCAATGCTGCTTTATCATCTCAGTGTTCTTGCAGGTACTCAAGGTCACCATGGATAAAAAAATCACCTATTTAACTGTCATCCCACCTCTGCTTCTGCCGAGCAATATTTGACTTGTCTGGGTTATTGCAGCAGTTTGCAAACAGTTTGTCCACCAGAAAGACACACCAACTAGACACACACATGCACACACTCTTTAATACTCCTTCTACACTAAGTACTGCCATTCAAAAACAAATCACCACTTCATGCCACAAGTACTCTCCCATTTAGATATATTTTCAAGAGTCCATTAGATTGTAACACCAAAAGCTACCCAGTGACACAAACCAGATCTGATTTCACCGTTTCCTGAAAGAGCAAAAAAACCACCAATATTAAAAACTTACAGGCTGTGAGTCCACCATTTCTCTCTGGCACACAGTACATTATTTAACTGCAATGCCTGAAACAGTAACTTGACCTCTCTGGGAAGGTGGGCGGTATTATTCAAGCTGAAACATTAGAAACATGCATAATTACTCTGGGTATTTGCCACACATTCTTTCATCCGTAAACTAATATGAATTGAAAAGTCACACTGACACTCCAGCCTTAGATCATATCCCAGCCGTCAACTATGAAGATTTTTTCATGAGGTCCCAGGAGAACAAAATTTTTTAGGGCAGAGAAGTTTTCTCTGGCCTTAACTGTGCATATGTTACAAAGACAAAATGTCAGTGCTGCTAACTCAAAGCCAGGACTTCAGCAAGCTAAACCATGAATTTTGAGCTTTCTGCCCCGCCACTGACAATAGTGCAATTTTGTTTTCCTTCAACACCACAAACCCACTGCACTCATTCATGTGGCACTTCTGAGGATGCCTGCTATAGCACCAGCCACATCCCATCACTCATCAGCCACCTGCTCCTGCAGGGTGATGCCTCACACACCTGTGTGGTGCCCGCCTGCTCCTCAGCAAACCCAAAGACCTCTGGCAGAATCAGACCATCCACAGGGCTGGTTGGGATAAAAATGGGTGAGCAGGCAGATGAAGCTCAAAGAAAAGAGACCATGCTTGTTCCTGACTCCAGAGGCATCTACAGCTCGGATCATGGCACTTTGTCCTTCACACCAAGCATACTGAGTGCCCTCTGCATATAGCCTTGTCTTCCCTTCGAGGATAAAGCAGCACTCACCTTTCAAGTTTCAGGTGGCAGAACTAGAAAAAAAAATTAAATACTACAAGCCAATATTCACAGCTGGAGCTGTGAAATATACAAAACTTTCAGTACTTTAAAGGCTATAAAACAACACAAAATGCAATTTTTTCTGAATAGGGAGAAAATGCCATTTGCAAAAGGGAAGAACTGCACACACACATCAAATAACAGTCTTCTCTAACTAAATTCTTGAATTCCTCAAAATCAAGGCCTAGCTGCACTCCTGACCAAGTGAGAGGAAGCAGTAGCTATAGCTGTTCTGATGCCAGTTACCCCTGAACTTATTTTGATACCAGCATCCACGAGTTGCTGTTCTGGGCAATATGTGACTTGACTAACTCCTCGCTACAGTGGAACTTTCAGCGTTCTTGATTCAGCCCATTTCATTCTCGGTGCTTGGCACAAATACATGTGGAATACAAGGTATTTATTTCAGCTAATTCCCCAGGCATTAGGGACAATGCATGCATCTGGAACACTGTTCCACCAAAGATATATGAATAATTCTAGAATCATTCTTCCGTTTTGTTTTTCAAGCAGCCCGGCTCCCTGCATCTCTTGTTTGTCATTATATACTTCCAAAGCTTTGGAAATCATAGCAATGCATTTAGTAAAACACCTTTCAATATTTTAAGTCAAATTTTGTAGTTTCAACAATGTGTTTTCCCTTTATGCAGGATAACCGTGGATGTCAGGGGATACACAGTAACCACAGAGAAAGTAAAATGTATTTCAAATCTCAAGAAAACTGGTCAGTGTCAAACTATTTTGACCATATAACCAGAACTTGCTGGAAATTTTTTTGGTAGGTTTTAAATACATTTTTGTAAACAATGGTCTATGCAGAGTTTAAAACCGGCGTACTTTCTTACACACGTGTGAAAAATGTGGACAGCTTTATTTTGAAAATTTTCTCCCTCTTCCACATAACCTAAAAAATAATTAAAAGATGACAGAGCAACCATCCTAAGCCTTACCTAAAATATCTATTCAAAAGGTCTGAGGTATGCAATGAAAATGCTTCAAGTCAAACAAAAGTGGCTTGTAGTAAAGAGAGGAAACAGAACAAAGATCTGAGTTTGCATCAAATTCTGGTTGCAATCATTTAATTGCCACTGTTTTAAAGCAGGAAATTCTCTAGTCTGTTTCAGTACTTGCTATTCCAGTAAACCCCAAAAAAGGGAAAAGTCAACATTATAGTTTAAAGATTTCAATTTTGAAGTGGTTTGATAACAACTTTCCCCAAGTCATTCTCCTCAGAAAGGGCTGCTAGAGCACAGAGCTAATTAGGGCTTGTCAGTTAAGCTCTTTCTCCTGCTTTGTTCAGAAAACCTGGACAAATAGCTTATCCATGGATAGACCTGGGGGGCCCTTCACAAATATTTTGTATTCCACAGCAAGCTTAGGCACATTACATAAACATCTGGAGCACACACTAGAAACATGAACACCTCCCCACTCTGCCCTGCAGCATCTTCATGACACTTTCATCAACAGTGACAGAAACTAAAAAGTATTATTGTGGGCTTCCATCCAAAAAAATGTTGTCATCTATAGCCTGTCTGTATGCACACAAGGATTTGGGGTAAAAGGGAGGAGGGGTAATTCAGGTGCATAAACAAGTGTTCCAGTCTTCCTTCTCAGTACTTCTGAGAGAAAGAAGGAAAGAAAGATCCTTGTATCGTTATTAAAAGAGAGACTATTTTCAGAATAATTGAAGACTAAACTGCTTTGGGGTAAAGCAGCAGTGAAAACAGGTATGTTCATATTTTCCCTGGAGGTTTGGAAAAGTGATCTCAGCATACAGAAGTTAAGACAAAGACTACTCATCCTGATGTGCTCTGGCACCACCTCAGACCAAGAGCATAGAGAAAACCAGAGACACTGTAGTAAACAGGGCACCTACAAAATGTCCCTGCTGTGTTGACCATGCCAGGGCCCAGAACTGATAAACCAGTTGCTCACAATGCAGCAGATACTTTGACACCTCGTTTCACAGCATAGCCAGATTGGAGCCAAGAACCTACTTGCTCTGGGAGACAAGCTATATGTAAGGAGGGAAAGGCACACAGTTCTCTCTAGCATGCTTCCCCCAAAGTCCTAGCAGCAACATCAGTGCCTTCAGTTCCACTGCAATTCCACAGGCATCTTTGCAGTCTATCAAGACTAACCACTGAGTACTTTGTATGTTTATTTTTCAAATCTGTAGAGCTGTACCTTACCGTATATTGCAGCAACTGCATAATAGGTGCAGTTTAGCTACCTCAAAATATTCCCTTCACAAAACCAGGGAAACAGTCTCTCTTCACTGCTACTCCACAGGAGAGCACTGAAGGCTTCTGGTAAGAAAGACAAAAGCAATAGCAGACAACCAGTGTGATAAACTACCGTTCACATTTTACTCTAAGGAGTAGTAATTAGTCATTTAAAAATACACTAAATCCATGCATGTGTTAAACATGAAAGAAGCTGTCCTGAGAGCTAGATGCTCTGAGATCACATTTCAAAGCAGTGCAGTATCATTCTGTTAATCTTTTGGGAAAACCAGCATGGATATTCTGCTGCAATGTAATTAACGCAGGAATGCCAACCCCTCCATTGTGACCTTCGCAGAAACCCCAGGGGTCAAGAGTAGTAGCCTGTACCCTGCCACAGTGCTCATATAGCTGTACTATAAACAAAAAGCCTCCTGCAACAATGGTACCAACAAGTTTCAGGGAGGGAAAGGAGGGGACATGTAGATACACTCCAAGATACACCGCCATAAAACAGCTTCTACCACAACTGTAAGTGAAAAACTACGTTTTTCTAAACGTAGTTGTAGAAATTTCATTTTTACTATGTAGGTGGAAAAAAGCTGACATGTTTACTTTCATATTTTATTCTTGACAGATATCCATGCTTATCAAAACAATAATTAATTGCTTTCTTAGAACAATGTTTAGTGAATAAAATGAAGTGAAGAGAAAGGCAACTTCTTGCTGTAACAGTGAGGCTCTACACAGAGAGAGGGAGGCTCTGGAGAAAGTGTTGGGTTTTTTAGCCCTTGAGCCACAGTAACTCCCTGGTGAAACTTTATGAGCACAAGCAAAGCTGCAGCCGCAGTGAGAGTGCTGATTCTTGCCCTTCATACCGCAGCAGCCATGCCCTCTGTCGCCAACACCTCGCAGCAGGGACCCACAAGGACTGCCCCAGCTGAAGGACAGCATGGACAGGCAAAGTGTGCAAGGGGGCATGGCAACAGCCCAGATCCTGGTGGAAACTTTAACTGAACTCTACTCAAAGCTTGGCATAAGCTGTCTCAGGTGGGCCAGCATCAAATAATGAGAAGAGTTAATCAGGTAGGTTCTTTTCTCATTCTTACCCTCTGCAATCTGAGAACAGTGAAAGAGGACACCATCTAGCAAGAAGGTTGCTAATTAATTCCTCCTCACTCAGGCACTGTAAAGCTTCTAGCTGCAAAGCACCTGCTCATCTTGGAATAAGCACTTGATAGCATTTTAAAAACGGGCTCCATTTGTTTTAAAAAATGTCATTTAAAAGACACAATCATCTCAAGATTTTCTCCATCAGCAGCGAGAAAAAGTGAAAGTAATGCACCATCGCTCTTGCCTGACTCATTTTCAGAGCACCAACTTACCCTGCACAGTGAGTTTGGTGGGAGGTCAGCGTGCCAAAGGCATAGATGCTTTCAAAAGTATAATGAGAAGAGATCTCATATCTCTTAGTTGAACAAGTTTCCCTGAAATAAATTATTTCTGAACAAGTCTGAACAGGGCAGAGATGCCTTGCTGTAAGGGCAGGACCAAAATGCGGTCGCAAGTGACATTCGGGTTTAAGACATGGGTAACTAAAGCACTTTAAAACCAAGGAAGCAAGACTCTTTTGTCTTAAGTGTCAGTTATCTTGGATCAAACGCTAATAAAAGCTGCTTGGATATAGCACTAACACAAGAGATGAATCAGACAGAAGAAACAATGGAAAAACACAAAAAGAGTTCAGCACACTTTTCACACTATGGATCTCAAGCATTCTGTGAACAGCCTACTAAGACTGCTTTGTTAGTACTATCACAATACAAATAACACAAGTCCCAACAGCAAAAGTCAAAACTCCAGGCTGTCATTAGGCAGATACATCCAGAATATCTTCAGAAACATGTGCACTCAGCTGTAGCATTTTGGAGCAAAGCGACATTGGGCAAAGCGACACCACAATTAAAAATGTAAAGAAAAAATTCACCTGCATAAACAAAGACTCAGTAATCCAACATATGTTTCTCCTTTTCATTCTATTTATGACTGAGATGTCCCTTATTTTAGGTAGGACAAAAACAATGGAGTTATTTAAATTCCTATTTTGGGGATTTTTTTAACGAGGAAGGACAAGTTAAAAACTTGTGCCACACCCAAAGTAGCTCTAATCTCATTGCCCTTTTCCAGTTGCATTAGTAGCTCCCAGCACTACTTCTCTTCATCTCTTCTTCACTCAGAGTAAAGCTGGAGCATGGAGACCACATCTTCACAACTGCATGAGTACAAGTGGGCAACAGGCCAACTGGACAAACACAGGCAATAGAAACGATTTTTTTGTTGTTGCTATCATCCTCTAGATACACAGAGCTCAATGCACAGGAGATGTGCAGCCTAGCCAGCTGTGTGTTCTCACATAAATTTTTCATCCCTTTGTCCCCCTCCTTTTCTTTCTACCCACCCAAACAGCAACTTCAGCCACCTATTGTCCTCTGAAAAAAAAATTTAAAAAATTATAGTTTCTGGCCTTACTACAGCACACAAGTTTCAAAGAATCTGAGAAGGAAGAATG
The DNA here is from genome assembly GCA_013400515.1 of Erpornis zantholeuca. Classification (NCBI taxonomy): domain Eukaryota; kingdom Metazoa; phylum Chordata; class Aves; order Passeriformes; family Timaliidae; genus Erpornis; species Erpornis zantholeuca. The sequence goes on from VZTN01006412.1 coordinate 70,689, forward strand.
TTCAACTTTCTTTGAACCTGAAGACACCTGCAGCTCAGTCTCAGGCAAGCAATTCAGAGCCAACAGTAAGAAAATGAAAATGTCAAGGACCAGATACTTTCTTAAAACAAACCAGACTTTGTGCTGGGCAAACAATAGCAATACTATTTGTTTTGCTTTCTTCTTTTTAAAGCAGAGACCTTCATTGTAGAATACATCATTCTAGGTTAATGAGTCCCTCTCTTCAGGCTCCTCTCTGACAAACTGACCAGCTTAAAGTCCTTCTTTGGACAGGAAACTAGGAAAAGGTAAGATAGAAGACCCTGCAGATGCAGCAAGCTGGATCAAGAATGCTGATGTCCAGAACCCAGGCTGGGTAAGCAGCTGCACTCTTACCAGCACTTCACACAAAGGCTATTCCATCTGAAGAACATCACAGAGAACAAAAAGCATGGGGACACATTTCCTACTACATTATGTTTCTTCTTCTCAAAAGCAATAAAATGCCCTGGTTTTGAGTGTGAAAATTAGGGTGACTCCTTCCCTACTTGGAATAAACACACTTGTGCACATTCCTTCCTTTCATGCTGTGTACATCTCTACTTGGCATTGCAAGCTGTTGCAAGATGACTCAGCTTGTTACTGATTAACATCTCACTTCAAGTCTTTTCTGTGTGCCTCAATCCAACTCTTCTCACATCCATCAGGCATCCTGACACCATGCATTTCTTTGCATTTTGCCCTGGGGTGTACCAGACAAACAACTAACTCAACAGCCCAGAGTTCACAACTTTCCACCAGTGTTCTTCCCCCCCTCTCCAGAGTACAAACCTCCCTCCTTCAAGCTACACAGTGCTGCAGCACAAGCCTTTCGCATCTCCAAAGGCCCTGTAGGCAGCAGAACAGGGTTGCCACCCAAGACTTTCATGCTCTCCTTTCCTAAGGAGTCAAGAAGAGGTGTCAGGTCAGATATCTCCAGATACCTGACAGATTCTGGCAGCTGAGCCACTAGGCAATGTATCATCCATCTGTTTCTGGAGAGCAGGCCCTGGCCTTCCTGCCCAGACAGGGTGTGTGTGCACATACAGAGTGGGAAGTTACTTTAGGGTGACTGAAAAACATGGTAGTTGAAATCAGAGAGCAGGGAAAACCTGTGTACTTCAGTTTCAGGTATATTTCACCTGAATAAATTTTTTATAGAAAAAAAACCCAACCTGTTCATAAATATTGAAGAGAAGGTGTCCATCCTTCATAATGGGACTGGTGTCTCAAATAGTCATACAGAGCTATGTGTTTTCATGGACAAAAGGAATCACCCCCCAAAGAAGCTTTCTTGTAACAGCTTCTAAAGAGCAATGTTACCCAACCACTACCTCACAGCCTTGCACACTGACCTCCCCCCTCCCACCTTCTCCTCAGGCATCAACACAACCTTACTCAGCTTTATTTCCTCACAGAACACATTCCCTAGCTGAAGACCACTTCCATCTGAGCCTGCAGCTCATGCTTCTCCCACCAGCACTGGCCCCTGCACAGCCATGCACACACCTGTCCCAAGAACTGCACCCTGCCTGTGTTCCAGGGAACAAAGGAATCCCAGGCACAGGATCTCAGCCCTTCTCTCACTCCACTCCCACAGCATGGCATTTCCAATAAAATATTTGGAAACACACAGACACACAAGCTGTGAATGCTGCAAAGTCCTGCCCAGGGGGTCTTACTTCACTGCATTTTTGCAAGGCACGGTGAGCACCTGTAAATTCCGCAATTCCCAGAAGCCCTGAGAGCACTGCAGAGGTGAAGTCACATCTCCACAGTGTCACAGAGCCTCCAAAGGCCAAGGCAGTGCCAAGTGACATGCAGCTGTCTTTCAGAAACAGAGGCAGAAGAGGAGGCAAAGAGAGAAGTCACTGTTGACAGCAGAAGCTTGTTTGCTGCTTTCAGAATTATATCAGGAGATGAGCTAAAAGACCTTTTGCCACCAGCATGCAACTTACTGGCACACCTGGTCTAATTTCCAAATGTGATCTTTAACAGTCCATGCAGGCTGCTCTGTAAAATTAGCAGTGTCAACCCCAGTATTGTTCGGGTTATAGCCAAAAATCACTCCTGTGCCAGGACCATTCACTCCCAATAAATATCAGACAATATTTATATATGCATCAAACCCACAGTTTGGTAAAAAATTAATTCACCCAAGAGCGCTCTGATCCTCTGACAAATCATTTCCTGATTAAAGCTGAAACAACAAAAAGGACTTTGGACACCAACCAGCTGTCACACTTGTGTTGTGAGCTGGCATTAAATCCCACAAAGCCAGGGAGGAAAGATTTAGGTGGTGGGAGGGGAGCAAACGGTCTATTTGCATTCACAGCATGCAAGAAGTTCCTTCTGGAAAGGCGATTCCTTCTCTTGCTCCCTATCTGAAGCAAGCTAATGGAACAGGGATCCATCAAAATTTACCAAAAGGAAAGCAACCAACTGCAGGACACTTTGGCAGTATGAAGTATTGCAACACTTGTTGGATGTACTACAGCTGGGGGTGTTGTGTGTTAGAGGAGATTTCTTTTTGTTCTGTTGGTTTTTTTTTCCTTTGCTTTGCTCTCCAAAGGATGCTTAGAAACTGACAGATTTCCAAATGCAATGACCCATTTGGAACCTCTGGGCCTGAGCTGAGTGAGAAGAAAACAAAAAATGAGCTTAACAAAGATCTGAAACAGCAGCTGGGAAGAGTGAAGGCAGAGCTGAGGTCTGGTAGTCATCTCCTTTTTTCCTACTAAAATGAAGCATTCACAGTTACTCGTAACCATAAAAAAAAAAGTCCTGATGCTAGTACACGTCTTTCAACACTCTTTATCAGATAGTCTTTCAGTTATTAATATTTTCCCGTGCTTCTACTGGCAAATAGAGCATTTGGCAATTAAAAAGAAATGCGGCTTGGGGGGATGCAGATTAGAAGCATATTTTGCTACATAGTTCTGGTATGATGAACACTTAATTAAAAAAAACCAAAACAAACCAAAACCCAAATATTATTAATCCAAAGTGTTGAAAGAAATAATCCACAAAACAAAATAATTTCTTCCAAGCCTCAGCCTCATTTTAACTGATGTGTTTTATCACCAGGCTTTGAAAAATTGGTTCCACTATCTCATTAAATCAACGGGCCATAATACACAAAATAAAAAAATAAGAGACTGACTAACCCTTGAGATGCTCTTGATGCCTTGGTGTTTATTAACTTACTTTTACTAGACATGTCATAAAACTGAACTCTTGAAACTTCTCCTTGTGACAGATTTGTTACTTTTCTATTCTTTTTCAGTAAAACAGATGTTCTCGGCAGGCAACTCTCAGACGTGCTGCTTGACCTGCCACCTGCCTACTTCCAGCGAGATCACTATCTTCAAACTTCGCAGCACAAAGGCACCAACTTGGTAAAACTCCTGCCTGGCACTTTGAACTGCCTAACACCAGATCCAGAGCTGACATTACTCCAAGCCTTTCACAGGGCTCTGTTGTGATGCAAATGAAGTACAATCCCCAGACACAAAAAAGTCATTAAACCGGAATTAGGAGTTATAAGTAACTGGCAAGCTGAAGGAAAAATCCGGGTTAAAGGGAACACCAAGGAAAGACCTACGAAGGAAGTGGGAAAGGGCTGTTTCCAGTGGCACTTCAGCAGCCCCAAGGAGCAGGTAGGAGGACCGCAGCTCCCACCGCAGGCTCAGCCGGCTCTGCTTCCCCAGCGGGAGCATTCCCTTCTCCCCGCACAGCCCGGACACGGCTCTGCCCCGGCACGGACAGCACTTTAACTCGCTCTCCTGCTCAGCAGACGGGGCTGATGCCAGCGACCAGCCAGCTCTGTGAGCGACCTGGAGCCAAGGCCGGCCGAGCTCCCAGCAGCTCCCCAGCTGCTGACCAAACAGGGAATTGAGCAAACTGGGCAACAGCGGAGGAAACGCTCACATGCTATTAGGTCAGGAGTTAAAATATCTCAATGACCTGCAACTCCCATCGTGAACAAGGGCTGATAAATGCCAGAGCCTTAGGGAATACAAACTCATTTACAGAAAAACCCATCCAGGCTCTGATGCAATTTCAGTCACTTCCAATAGACACTAAGACAAAAGTAAGGGGGGTTTCCCTCTTTCTGAAAAAAAAAAAAAAAAATATCATATCATGATGTGAAATGAAGTTTTCCAGAAGGGATTGAGGGAATGGATGGGGCTAGTGGAGACTTCCTAGACCAGATAAAAGCTCAGCATGTCAGTATAGCGAGACAAATAGGACCCATTTTTTCATGGTAAGAAAGTTAACTATGAGCCTCTTTGCCTGTAACTCAATCTTCAATGTCAGCACTAAGCACCTCATCCATCAGCACCATCCAACTTCAGTCCTGATCAGGCCATCCAAGATGAACTGCAAATCAATCATGCAGCCCAACAGCCTTCTTTCCACAGTAGCAAATCATAATTCACACAGGAATATCCCAGCACAAATTGGGGCTACTCCTGACCCAGAACACACACAGTCCTGCAACACCCAGATGTGAACTAGCATGTTAACAGTGAAAGGAAATCCAGGTATCTGTTCAAAAAAATCATACGTGCATTAGGCTAGAAGAGTGTTCACAGCTAAGAAAACATCAGATTCCTGCAGAAAGCAGGAAGAGCTTAAAAGAGCAAGCACGTACTTTGTGCCACAGGCACAGCTGGTCACAGCCCATGGCCAGAGGAGAGGGCAGTGAGGGGACTAGTCCACAGCCCCCACTACCCAGCTGCAAACAAGAGTACTCCCTAAAGCAATGCTGGCACTAAAAGCATTTGTGCTGTGACCCCTGGCCACTATGTGGTTTATCCCAGGTTGTATTCTGCTGAGAAGATGACAAAAACATAAGTTCTCAGACACTCAAGGACAAGACAAGGTCATGCTAACATTCCTCACCAGAAAAAGTTCTCTCTGCACACGGCCAAGAAGCAGTATGTATATCTTTTATTAGCTACACAAACTTTCTTTGCAATGCTGAGCCTTGAACTTGGTACCAAGAATAGGCCAGCATATCTTCTTTTTCCATTTCCAAACTGGAACATTTTGTAAGACTGCAATGGCCTAAAAAGTCATGGCAGTTACCCACTGCTGCTGTGTTATAGTGAGAGGCAGCTGTGCCCTTTTCCCCCCCCTCACTTCCAAGGAGGAGAAAAGGAACTGCACTACTGGATCACTACTCCTGCAACAGCCCCATGGGACAAAGTTCAAAACTAATAGAAATTTGATGACAGGCTAAAAATGTGAAGCAAAGGACATTTTCTCAAGAAAAAGTTATACTTGTCAGATTAGACAGAGGAGCCTGAATTCTGTCAGAGACAGCTCTTTCACTTCTTCCTTTTATTTCTTCCACTTTCTTCTTGGTGACCCCCCTTTTCTGTATTGTATTGGAGACTTTGAACAGAGCAAGCATTCAGGGGCAGGGTGAAAGAGGAGGAGCAGGCATGACTTGATGGGCAGTGAACAAAGTGTGTGCTAGATAGAAAAGTTACAGGGAATAAAAGGAGTCCTGAGAGCTGAGACAGAGGAATAGCAAAAGCATGAGAACAGCCAAGATGCTTCACAGACATGTCTGGGCAAACGTTCAAGGCCACGAGGTAAAACTACCAGAAGCCAAGAGTTACATTATGCTTCTTTGTACTGCAGTAAAACCTACCCTGAACATCTCCAGGAAGGGACCCATGTGCAACACCACAGCTTCCACTCCACAGTGACTTATTCAGAGGTGGGAGAAGCCAGCTGTGTTAGACACCCAGGACTCCCCTAATCCCTCTTAATCAATAAGCAGCTGGTAATCAACCTGACTTAAGATGAGGCGATGGGCACAGATGGGCAATGAACTCACAAGCTTAGTCATGAGGGTGGCTGGCCAGCACGGACTAGTTAGAGCTGTGCAGTGAGCATGTTTAACCTCCAGTATCAGAACCAGTATTTCTAGCAGGGATATTTCCAGCCTCTTCGTATCTCTGCGGTGCAGTCAGAAACTTCCTGGTAACTCTCTGAATTATTCTACTAATTCTCCAAAACAAGCAGGAAGTTGATTTAAGTTTTTCAGAGGAGACTGTGCTGAAACCTGCATCACCATGAGCTGCTCGGCCATCCAGCTCTGGGCAGATAATGTTCTGTGTGTGGCAGGCTGAGCAGGTGGGGAAAAGTACCATTTTAGGTATCTGACTTGAATTTACCTCTGTATGCAAGTCTGAACCACCTCAGCCGTGGTCAGCCTCTTTCTAGCAAAAGCCAGGATAACATTACTGCAGTTAAATCCGTACCTGAAAGCCACCACTGCTTTAATTAGATTCAGTCAAATCCAGGTCTTTGCAGTCTAGACGTGGTTTAGCAAGTGCTTTTATGTGAGTAATTCATTGAGAGAGAACACATGTGAAGTTCTATCTGGAACTTAACTCAGCTTTGGCAAAAATTAGCTGGATTTTGACAGACCAAACACAGTCCAACCTAAATATTCAGGCATCAGCCCAAGGGAAGATTTTACTTGACAAAGGAAGGAAAATGTTCCTCCTTGAGCCTAATGCTTTTCCAAACTTTAGCCAGCCACAAAAAGCTTTCCATTCAGAGCAAGAGCATCAAACATGACAATTTTGCAACACAGCACAGACATTAATCTCCAGGCAATACAGAATACAGACTCCATCCCTTCCTCTGTCCCCTCATCCAGTCTCTGTAATACTCTGTGTTTTAGACAAAGGTCCAGAGATAAAAAAAGGAGAGAAAAAGCACATATGGAGTAACTACTGCTTCTGACCTATGGTACATACACACTGGTCACACACCTATTTACACCAACTTTATGCAGGAATGTCAGGGCAGCTTTGTGGCTTGACAACTTCTGCACTGAAATCAAAGTGATGAGATGTTCCATCTCCCACAAAGTCAATTTGACTAAGCTTTAATATAGATATAAAATGGCTGTTTGCTGACAGAAAATTGTTAGCACTCCTAGATGTGTATAAATACATTATTGCTATTTTTTATTTGCTCAAAGAATCTCTGGCTTAAAAAGACATGGGAAACAGCCCACTGTTTCTGAAGACTGGATGTGCAGTAGAGTGCCTTACATATCCAGCTGGTTCTTCTGTGGGGCAACACCAGCATCACAGACAGACACTCCTCTCTGCAATGAGACTCTCTCAGCACTGATGCAAGAACAGCTGTAACTGGACATTGTGGTAAAAGAATACTAAGACAGTTCGATTAACAGTTGCACTTGAAGGCACCAGTATGCATAAAGCAACCCATAAATAATCTCATTCTCACTCAGAGTTGAAGAGAATTGTTATTTTCTAAAACATAGTAAGGAGACAACCCTGGCTCACTTTTGATATGCAAATTAGCAAATTGCTTGGAGGAAGAGGTGGGGAAGAAAAATCTTTTAACTGAAATGACAGTGAAACTTCCATCCTACATAATAATCATGGACACCAGCTCCAATGGAGTCACCTCCAGGACCCCAACATTCTCCTTCAGCCCGAGCACAAACAACCCTCTGGCTGCACACTCTCCTCACTGCTGCATCCATCTGCCATCTCACTCACTCACTTGCAGTCACCAAAAAGAGCGTGAACCATCCAGAACAGCCACCAAATGTGTTAAACTGCAGGACAGACTGCTGCTCTTCCATGAGGATGTAGCTACAAGCAAACTTTCTGACCGAGCAGTAACACCCTCCGAAGCAAAACACCACCCCAAAAGAAATGCAGCTCAGGAATGTGAGCTATGTGGGCAGGGGGGCTCTGACGGATATAAAGGGAGGACAGGAGCAGGCAGGCTGCTTTCACAACCCTGGTTTCCTAGCCAGAGCAGAGGACCAGCTTAGCCGCCTCTCTCATCCCACTGTGTGCACGCAGAGCTCGGGAATGCCAGCAATGCAGACTGGGGGCCAGGGGGCTTTGCTGCCCGGGAGAGAGGGATGGGAGGGGGTACCCGAGGAACAACACAGTAACACCAAGAGGCAGCTGGGGTTGCTGCAGAGTTGTAGGGCTCCTTTTGGAGGGGGTGGGTAATCCGTGGGCAGGTCAGAAAGCTCAGCTGTAGGCTGCAAACCAACAAGGGTCCCTTCCTGTCCCTGTCACCTTGTGCTTGTGGAAACAAAACTTCAAACGTAGCTTTGCAATAAACCTGTCATTAATTCTACCAGCTAAAACAAACTGCAGGCCCTTCTGGTTTGGGGCTAATTGCAGCATGAAAAATATACCTGCATTGAGACTAATAAACATATGCATTTAACACATTCTGAGCCAGAGATTTAATGTTCAGCTGTACAAGCACAAACCTTCTCTCCCCCAGGCTAATGAAAGATGGAGTTGCTCCAGGTAACAGCCCTGAAACCCTCTCAAGTCTGCTTCAGCCAAAACCAACAATCCCTTATAATGTGAACAATATTCTGTCAACTGCTTATTTTTAAGATTCTTGAAGAACTCCATTTTATTTTGGCCATATTTTCTTGATCCCTACGTCCCAGTCCAGCCACTAAGTGACTGAGCACTGCCTGTCTGGCTGGAGCAGCAGCTCCCAGGAGGTGCACCTCCCACTGCCGGGTCTCGCCGGAGTGAGCACCGACTGCATCTCCTTAGCACGCCTACCGCATAACTCGTGACAGTCATGATGTGTGCACGGATACAAAGGAGGGTTTGTTTTCCTTAAATTTCCTCAGTGAGAAGGCTCCCGGCAGCCACTAGTATTTTCGTTGATGTGATCCTGCAACATTGCTTAAAAACATGACAGTGGGCACAAGCAGGAGCAGCGATGGGACGAGAAACTGCAAGAAAAACACAAAGGAGACATAGAGACTCAGTGCCAAATCACAGATGGGATCAGGACCAAGCAACTTCCACTACACACGGGCACACACACCAGAACCCTTGTCTACCCCATGGGTAAAGCAGCCCATAACACCACATGAACAAAGTAAGAAGCATACATCAAGTTTGTCAGCCCAGTCAAACTGTGCTGACAAGATACATAAGCTGCAGCTAATCATGCCTACATCATTTCCAGCACCTCTTTGTTTCAGAGAGATTTCATCTTAGTCTTGCAGGTGATTATATCTCATCTTCGAATGTTATCAACTTGTCATGCACAGAAAAACATCTGAGTAGGCTGCTGGCAAAATATAAGTTGAGAAGAATGGTCAGTGGTGCCAGAGTAAGACCAGCATTCATCTGAGGAAAGAAAATCCTTCGAGAGCTTATCATCAGGAAAAAAAAAAAAGAAAGCAGCAACTTGAAAGTTTAAGAACAAGTTCAGTCCCACATATCAAGAAGGAATGAAACTTAAGCTAAAAATCTCTTCTTGTATTGCATTTTCTAAGTATTAAGATTAGTCTGGGAAAAAGACTATTGTTTTAAAAGTGAACTTATTAATTGAAAAATGTTCAGAGTGTTTTTTAAAAAAATACCATAAAGCAGCTTAATTCTAATCACATTCATGTAAATCCAGACTGAACACCTGAAAAGAGCCAGATGACTTTCAATGCCTTAAAAAATGGAAGAAAAACACCCAAACCTGTCTCCCCTGCTCAGGAACCCTAACATTTTACAGTTTGGTTTGGATTTTGTCCCCTTCTCTCTTTTTTGGTTTGTTTGTGCAAAACTAAGTATTGTGAATAGAGTTTAGAGCAACTTGAAAAGTTACATTTCTATTAACTTCATTGTGAAGCAGTCTCAAAACTGAGCAGTGACAAGTGCTTTTCATTCAGCAAGCTCATTTCCTGTTGCTAGACTCTACAAGACAAGGTGCTACTGCCAAACAAAAAGAAAGCTGAAAAATACAGAGCAGCGAGAGAAGGGCTCTGAAAACCACAGGAGGCTACAGAAATTCTGCTTCAATACAGCTGTTAAGTCCCACCTTGGTAAAGCTGCATGACATTCCATAACATCCAGATGAAGTTTTCACAACCGTCCTCTGGTTTGTTAGGATCTCTCTAGCCATTCTGTACCCATCTTTTACTTCTGCTCTCTTGTGCACTTATACCACACAAAACAAAAAGGCTAAGCCCGGCCTGCCAAATTACTTCTGCTTCCTGTCCCTGTTTGCCCCAGAAACCCAATTACAAAGTTAACTCATGCTAATGGAGCCTGAAGGGATGTGCACTCACACTCAGCTACATGACAGGTCGCAATGAATGAACAGCTTGATTTTCACCCTGCTTTGGTATCTGAAATGTAAACAAGGCACACTGAAGTTATCTATTGCAGAATGGCAGACACATCTGGGTGTATCTGTGGCTAATTGGAGTGAAAAGTCAGGTTCCAGCATATGAATCATTATCCACTAAAGCACTCTGCTTAAAAACAAAACAAACAAACAAACAAACCCCCACGGTAGGACTGACCCCTGATAGAAACACCAGTTTCTACTCTGAAGAAAGATTCAGCTAAACTAAACATCTTCTCTTAGCAGGTATTTTGTTGTGTCTATTAAGGTAGATATACTCTGGGGGAAAAAAAAGCCAAAAACCAAGGCTCTGCTCTAGTGCAGCCCCCCAAAAACTGAACTGCAGTGGGAAGTAGATTATGTCATAATGTATCAGTCTACTAACACTGCAGAGGTTACTGAAGAATTGAAACAGTACAACCTGTCTACTAACAGGTGGGTTAATAACAAAACATTGGTGAGAAAATACCCTCAACCTTAAATCGAGTTTGCCAAGCTGCAAAACAGAGAAGACCTATCAACTCTTTCATTCTGATTTCTCTTCTGTTGGAAGTCTGGAAACTGGGAGAAAAATTCTGCAATATTGTTTCATTTAATAGCTATGAATGAGTCAAGTGCCCATGCTTCTGTCTTACAATCGGTATCTTGATTGTCCTTTGTTACTTTTCACATTCTAATTTTAAAACACTCAAGAGTGTCTACATAAATAGAGAGAGAAAGGCTCCCAAGTCTGACTCCCAATATGACTTTCCCCAATCACTGCACTTCTTGGCACATTCCCTCTGGGGAAATACTGAAAAGCCACATAAAACACTCACATATGTATCTTTCTTTTACTGTCCAAACTAGATTAGAGGACCTCTAGAGATCCTCTGCATCACCATATGTTGAGACAAGGATGAAAAGAGCATCATTTGCAGAGAGTTCACTATTGTCTAAGGTCCTTAGGGGCTTTTTGACACAGCTGTTCCAAAACAGCTCAGGAATGAGGGCCATCCTTTTCTCATTTAACAGCTCATGAAGTGAATGAAAACACTGTGATGGAAGCCCTACCATGCACAGCCATGTTTATGCACCTAAACAAACACATTCAACCTCTGACATTGTCTCACTTCGGGGAAGACTTCCAGCCGTTAACTGGGAAAACAGTTGTGGTTTGAAAAAAAAAAAAAAAAGAAGAAAGGATTAGAATAGCTCATATACTCTTAATCTTTGAGACTGACAGGTTGCAAGCTGGTGGCAGGATGAGTAGAAAATGCAATGTAAGGAGCTCTCCCAGTCTCCCACAAAGCAGGGCTCTGATGACCAGTGTTTCTCATCATCATCTGCCAAAAAGTTTCTAATGGACCAAAGTTTAAAACACATCACATGGATTTCCAACTGCTCACAGGCTCGGGAGGGAGGCAATCACAGTACCCTGATTTCATGCCTATTAATTTCTGACACATCCCTGTACTACCGCTGAGGCTTCCCACCCGCTCATGCTATGTTGGCACAGCCCGTGGGACACTGTGCACACATCAAATAGCCGGGCTTGGGGGGAGGGAGGGAGGTATTTTAGCACGTCTATTTCCAGCCAGATCAGTGTTCCAATCTGTTTTGTCCCACAGCAACATAAATATTAGCACCAAGAGAAAGAAGGTGGAAGCAAAAGTGCAGGAGAAGAGCTTTCAGCTCCCTGCCAGGCACAGGTTTACTGCCTACCTCCCATCCCTGCAAAGCCCCTGTGGCACAGGCAGCTGCAGTCAACAGGAAAGAGCCAGGAGGTGCAGAGATTGGTACAGGTGCTGAAAAAAACAGAATTTCTGGCACCAGTTGGCAATTCATGGTACAAAATTATCTGAGTCAATCTGGGAAGCATCCTCCCTGTTAATAACGACACTGCAGAATTGGGAAGGGATCAGAAATAGTTATAAATCATGAAAGAGGCCTCAGTAAAACAGTTCAGTTTTTAACAGACCAAACAAGACATTATTTGGAAGGGGCTGGTGGATTATATAAAAAATTGAAAGGTGCATAAAAGCTAAATCAGTTTGTCCCTATGTCAAGAAGTGTTGATCAAGCTGTACAATTAGGTGGCTGAAATGTGTGCTCACACACTCCAGAACTCATTGCCAGTGCACAGCAGCTATGAAGGCTATCAGCTCAGTGAGACCAAGAGAAGGATTGATCATTTATTTATATGGGTATCTGCAGCTCAACTTAGGACTACTACTTGAAGTATTGAGGAAAATAGTCCAGGGACTTAGGAGTTTAAAAGCCAATGTTCACTAATTACAGACCCATACAAGACATACAGGATTGCTTAGCCCTCATCAGTTTTAGAGGTATGGGTACCTCACATTTGATAAAATCCTCTGGTACAGAACCTCTCAACCCAAGGCAGCCTTACTAGGGCTAGTGTCTTGTCCAATAACCAACATTTTAACTGTTTGCATCTTCTTGGAAACCTCAGCAGCAGTGAAACCCACTCCTGCCAGGGCACTACTGCTTCATGTAAGTGCACTGGACCCTTTGGGCCCAGAAGATGGTAGACCAGTAAGAAAAGCTAAGGTCCTTGGGATGAGGAAGGGGTACCCTTGGGCAGTGAAGAACTCAACAGTAAATCTTATGGATTTCCTCAACCTGCACCTTAAGGCATCTACAGGCAGGAAGGACATCATCTACACCAGAGCTCCAGCACATGACATCACCAGGCCAGAGCAGAGCAGCAATCCATCCCATAAAGTGTGGTGTCACAAACATTTGTCCAAGAAACCGAGTGAGGGCCCCCACTGCCCTGCTGGACACCAGCCACCTCAGATGCCTATAGCTCACTGCATCCACAGATGGAGAAACAGACATATTATGCATGTAGGAGACTTCTCTCACTGACACTTCTTCCTCCTGAGCTCTGCATGTCACAGAGCAACATCCCAGTGCTCCAGGTCAGCAGAGGTATCTCTGCCTATATGAGGAATGGGACAGAGGCACCATCCCTGAGCCCCAAAGCAGGTGGGGACAACCGCAGTGCCCAGCATCCTCCCACCACCACCTTCTCCAGAACATTTTCTGAAGATACCTTATTTTAGGGAAAGGCAGTTACAACCTCCAACCCATCAAGGCAGATATCTAGGTCTCCTTTTGGCTCCTGTATGCAACAGGGAGCCCATATATCAGAAAAGTATGTGAATAGTAGTTTGGCTTTTAAAAAGACCAGACTCTGTTCAACAATGCTTATCCACAATTAAGTTCCAACAGATCTTGTCAGACTCCTCTGTCTTCAGTCTACTCGCATCTCTAAAGAATTAAAGGGACACTGAAAACACACATTCATGACTCATATTTAATTGTCAGCTGTCCTTCCTCAGTACAGCTCTAATTAGAAATCAGAAACACATTTTTGAGCTCAGAAAGACACAAAAAATTGGCATTAATTGACAAGGGAAGCCTGTGGGAGTGTTTTAAGTCCAACAGGATGCTGCCTCCTAAGTTATGCTTTAGCAAAGCTAGTCATCGGGCTTAATTCAGGGTTAAGAGCCCAGAGTCTGTGGCAGCCTGAAAGAGAGATCAGATGCTCTTGCCACCCCTCCTGAATGACAAATTTTTTTTCATTACTATCAAAGCTCAGAAAGCATTTCCTGTATTCACTACAGCACCTTACAAACTATTTCCTTGGACAAGTATACCCTTAATGATGAAAAACTGACTATCACCACATACATCTTTCTGCTATCTGGAGTTTGCCAGGGAACCTTTGGCAAAGGAAAAAGATAAACATGGCCTGAATCATTATTCAGATTTAACCACAAGTCTCAGCATTACAGTCATGACTGCAGATACAGTTTCCCAAAGTAAAATACATGGGCAGCATTCAGAATTAGAGAACACATTAGTATAATGAGTATACACGAGTATAATTCACAATACAACACTGCTAGGAGTAGTCTGCATAAAATACATAAACTGAAAAAAAAAAATCAATTATGCCAATTGTGCATTCCTGACATGTATTTCTTTCTCTTCAGGTACCAGTCTTTTGACAGGTGGGAGAAGTCATATAATTTGCATGTTACTTCCCCTCAGTATGTAGCCTTTATAATGGGAGAAAGAGACAACTGTGGAGTGTCAGAGTTGACAAGCCTAAGTGGTTTCCCTTGAGATGCCTAAATGCCTTTTTACAGCACCACCAATTATTCAACCATGCAAGCAGATACTATTAAGATATTTAAAATGAATCATTTCCCACTAGACTCAAACACATTATAAACCTCATCATAAATCTCAATCTCTAGTAAAGATGATCTTATTTTAAAATGTTCATAATTTTTTTTATTTTATAAAGGCTTGTGAAATATGGTTATATACATAAGGTTAATAAAAATATGGGATTTTTAGTAGTTCAAACAAAAGACTTCTCAAATTCTTCTCAAGTTTGAAAATTACAGCTGGCATTACAAGTCATCCGTAAACTACATTTACTGCATCTTTAAGAAGTTAGCTGGAATCACAACTTTTTGGAAGTAGATCATTGCTACTTCTTGTTGGAATTCCATATGAACTTCTGACCATTATGACATGAAAACCTAGTCATTAGCTTAACACTAGTCATTGTGACACAACCCACCAAAATTTTAGATAAAATTCTTACTTGTGCACATACATACGCACAAGCTGATTTCAAAGCCATTTTCCAAGTACTATGCTTCTTCCCTTTCTAAAGTGCAGATAAGAATTTGGATGGATGAACAGTACAAACAATGGTGCCTGAAACACCTCCTCTGGCCCATTAATCAATGCCATTAGCTAAATGACTAGGAAAAAACCTCACTCTCCATGACCTACCACTTCAACAGGTGCTGACACCACAAAAAAACCTGCAACTCTCTTCACTTAACAACTAATGTTTTAGCAACTAAAAGCACGATCAGATGCCCGTTCCTGACAGCTCTTCACAGTAGCTCTGCATCATTTGCAAAACTGACTCTTCATTTGGATGCTTTCATTTCACTTTCAGCATCTATTATTTACACATGCAAGGCACTGCAGAAATTGAGACGACGAGCTGTACCAGAAGCTTACAAACCTGAAAAAACTGCCAGAGTGAGAAAAGGCAAACAGATGCTGAGAGAGAGCTACTGGACCAACTCATCTCAAACTGAAGTCATTTGTGCTACAAGAAATACCTCCACTGCTGGTTCTCCCAGGGAGGTGGGATTTTAGAGACACGCTGAACCGCCACATAAAACCAGTCCACATTTGGTTTTCAAACAAAGGATAAAGCTTTGTTCTCAGTTTCTCCAGTGCAATTTTAAAGTAAACCCCAATCTTGAAAGAAAGCAGGTGTGCACAAATTTAAAAACTAAGACACTGGGGACTCCCGTATGGAGTGCTACGGAAGTCATCACTAAAATGCACATTACAATATGAATTTTCTTCTAGTTAGAGCACTAGCAATAAAAAGGGACAAACCACACTGTGATGTCAGACAAATGAAATAGAGTTAAATGTAACAACAAATTCCATTAAAAACACGGTCAGCAAAGCCACAGATTTTGAGGCACAAGAGCCTGTATCTGTCTACCTCTCAGCCCAAGCTGCACTCTGGCAATCGTGGTTGTGCTACTGCCCCTGGCACTGGTGTGACCCACACTCAGCACTGTGTGGAATGCTCATGCAACAAGTTTCCACACTCAACACCCCACACCTTTCTGCACCACAGCTGCAACCTCTCTCACTCAAAACCCACGGAGGAAGGATACAGGCTTTCCTGTCATATGACAATATCTCATCCCCTGTTGAGGAGGAAGTTTTGGGATAGAATCCCATTTCACTTGGTCACTAATACCTGGCAGATGTTCCCAGACGGAAGACAGACAAGATCTCAAAGACACTGCTTGCAGCATGGACTGGGTGCAGGCCTACTCCTGTCAGCCAGCACCACCGGGCCCTGCTGGCACCCACGCCCTTTGGAAAACTGACTGTGGACTTGAAGACCCAAGCAGCACTTCTAAGGACTTGAAACACCACCTGAACAACAATGCCAGGGCTTTCTCTGCACATCATGAACACTTACTAAATTGGTTTGGCCTTTCCAAAATTCACATTAACCCAATTAGCCTCCTCTCACTTTTCTCATATTTTTCTTTCTTCACAACAGACACCCATGCAACCTTTAATAAGACCCAGTCACTCTGAGAGAAGGGGTGAAATAAAAGGGTAAGACACAGCCGATATGTTTAATCAGCAAATTGTCGTGCTATCTTTTATGGCTTGCCAAGATACAAGGTTGTCAACTATGCTACTGAACTGCCAAACAGGCTTTGGCGCTACTTAAATGTTTGAGAGCTTTGATTTAACAAAAAGCACACTATGCCTGACCTTAACATCGGTGCAAGAAAAGTTAAACTCAGCTTGGTCTTATGTGTAACTCGGGGACAAAGCAGTCACAAGAAAGTCACTATCATTACTGAGGCTTGTAATTATGCCTGCATCAGTTTTTACACGTAAATGTGTATCAAGCTATACGATCCCACAAGGTTGTTTCAGAAAAAGTAAGACTGTTTCCAAACACTTCAGGATGTCCTTAAGAGTTTGTGAGTTGAGATTTTTCCTTTTTCGAGATTCGTGAAGAGCAGCCAAAGTTAAAGCACTTTCATGTACTGAGCATCAAAGCCCAAGACTTTCCCCTTGTCCCATCCCCCTACCCCAAAAAAATCTCTACTCTTTTGAAGTGCCGGCTTACAAGTTAGTGACGGTCTATTTAAACAAAGCCCCGGTGAACACTGCTCTCCCATGTGGCCCATTCCACCTCCTCCTCCTCTCCCCTGCCCAGGTGCTTCCCACCGCACCTGGCAGCGCTGCCCTGGGGCCGGGGGAGCTGCCGGCGGGGTCCCGCGGGCAGGGACGCGCTGCTCCGAGAGCGGGCGGGATGCGGCGATGCACCGAACACGCGCGTCCCTGCCCGCTTGGCACAATCAAGCATTTTCACTCAAAACCGAGAGGGATAGCAACAACTCTTGGCGACACGATCACGCTTCCCGGTCCCGCCGGGACCGCCGCCTT
>VZTN01006412.1:88224-117347 GCA_013400515.1 Erpornis zantholeuca
CTGCCCTTCCGCATCCTCCCTCCTGCCCCTCTCCACCCCCTCTCCTGCCTTTCCGCGTCCTCCCTCCTGCCCCTCTGCACCCCCTCTCCTGCCCCTCCGCATCCCCCGCTCCAGCCCCTCCGCGTCCCCGCTCCTGCCCTGTGCCCCCCGCGGGATGGGTTCGGCAGGGATGGCCGCAGCGCGTACCCCACGGAGCCCCGGCGGCGGCAGAGAGTTTTCTAAACTAAGCCAAACCAGGCTAAAGCCTGGGTCGGCAGCTCGCCGGGATGCGGGAGCTCCTTGCCGGAGAGAGTAGGGTTACCGTCGTGGCTGCGCCAGGAAATTCAGCATCCTTGGGAAAATCTGCCTGGGGCATAACCAAATGGAGTCCGAGATGTGTGCGGGTTGGAGGGTCTGGTTCGAAGCGTACAGAAGGAGCGCTGGCCACAGCAGGTCCTGTAAATGGGTCAGATCCTATACCTGCCCAAGGCTGGTGCACAGCCCAGTGCCAAGAGATTGAGATTCCCCAATGGAGGCATGTTGGAGCCCCGGCAGAATGTGCCCTCCTGGGTTGAATGAGGTCCTCGGCAGGGCTTTCAAAGAGCAAAATAGGCATCAGCTCCCTCTGCACTTTTTTTGTGAACCTCAGCTTAGAAACAAAGTTTTTAGACTTGTGTCTTGATTTTTACTGACCGGAACAGGCCATCTCTAAAGCCTTTTCAGCTGCGGAAGAGTACAGTCGTCCCTGCTTTTGTGTGCTTTGAATTTTTTCGCTTAAGGGTTTGAATATTCGGAATGGATTGATGAGTGGGTTCTTTCACTCCTCCCACTCTTATCTCAAGCGCTATCTCCATTGCCCCAGGGCTCCAAGGTCTCCAGGAGCGAATGATTCAGAAGCTTTGTGATGGTGCCAGAAAGGGTTTCACAGGACAGTCCCTCCCAAATACAAGTCAGAATCCACAGGCCAGGAATGAACAAGATGCAGGAGACTCATCAAAGTCAGGAGTGTGATAACACCTGGTTTTCTTTTCCAGGTCTGGATATAGGACCCTGCAAGATAATTATTGTGAGTTACTTCACAGAGCAAAAGGACACAGCTGAGGTGCACCATTCCTTGATTTTTCTGGTTTTCCCTGTAGTGTGCTATCAAATGCTGGCAACTTCTGATCCTTCCTTCTCATTTTCTTTCTGTGTCATTCCTCTGGTTTTCTTCTGCCTTTCCCTGGTTAATTCTCCCAAAGCTCTGCATGTTTCCAGATTTTTTTTCAGACATGATACCTGAAGTTCATGAACAGAGACCAGCAAAGTTTCTCTCAATGAATATTGATTCCAGATTAGACCAAGGAGGATATTAAGGAAATTTGAAAATTTCCTTAATATTTTAAGGAAAAATATTTTTTCTGATTTTTTTTTTTTCTCTGTGGACCATACTCAAGTAGTGGTAGACAACAAATGTTAGGGTTTTCTTGTTCTATAAAAAGCTAATAGGCTCAGTGACATTTCCATCTAAATAATTTCCAGTATTTCTTCTGAAATCTCTGAAGCCATTAAAACATTTTAGAGATTAAATCACATCAAGTATTTTTCTAATTAAAGCTGCTGTGATGTTGATGTAAACCATCTCTCAAACCACTGAGCTTTTAGTAAACAAAAACACATTTTTTATAAATTTTAATTCAAATCCACATATTTTTAGAAATATTGGCAGTCCAAATTTGCAAACAGGCCCTGCAGCTCTTTAAGATGCTAATAGTTATTAATCCTGACTGCTAACTTCCCATCCAGAGGCTATTTTTTATGGCTGAATTACCAACTCTAGAAAAAATGGGGTACTGATGAAAGACGCAATCGAGATAACAGTGAGCACCACTTACCACTTTTTATATTAACAACCAAAAAGAAAGTATAGTCAGACTAGCAAGCAACCCCTTACCATCAGCTTATTCATCCGAATGGTTGGGTCAGGACCATATTGTACCAGAAACTGTACAAACAGAACGAAAGCACTCAGACTACGGCAGTGAACAGAGCAAGCAGATAGGACTCTTTCCACTTCTCCCACTTAATCCTTTCTTTCAAGAGCTGCCAGCTCTTGACAGTTAAAACAAATGAAATTAAATAAAGAAGTCCATTGTTGCATTACCTACGTAAGAATGACAGGAGAAGTCTTTCAGTGTGGTCACGCAGTGAATGGGACTTTTTCCTTTGATTGTGCAATTAAAACCAGCAGGTCTTGGTTCACCCTTCAGCTCCTTGGGGCTTGTCTGGCCCTGCAGAGAGCTTGCAGAGTGCACTAACAGGGAGCTGACAGGTGGGGCAGAGGAGTATATAAGGGAGCACAAAGTGAGAAGGGCCAATGAGGACCATCTCACTGCTCCATCTGCCCTGCACATGCATAGAGAAGGTTGGGAGAGGGAACACGGACCCCACCCTGTAGAGCACCAAAGAGAGAAACTCCTCTCTCTCTAAATTAACCCAGCCAAAGCCTCAAGGACAAAGGGGGATGAAGACCAGTGTGTTGCTACTCTTTCACAGGTGTGAGCCATGGGGAATAGGCTGCTTCTCCCCAGCTGGGCACTGGCACTGGCCTTGTCACCGTCAGAGTTGCCTGTGCAGCTCCCACCATCAGCTGGGGCTGTGGGAGTGAGTGTTTGGCTTGCTCAGCCTAAGCACTAGCAAGAGACACTGAGCTGGGAATAGGTGCTTTTGCAGGGCTTTTCTAGCTCCCTGGGGTGTTTTTTATTTGGGATCTGCTCTGGTAGGAAGTCTGGACTAGGAAACATTTAGAAAAAGAAGCCCCTACCACTCCAAAAAGCCCAAACCCACCTATTTCTTTCAAAGAGCCAGATGCCCCATGTCTGTTGGTAGGAAACCATAATTGGCATGTCTGGAAGTAAGTAAAAGTTACACTTTGAAGGGACAGAACACATTGTGTTGAACACATGATCTGGTCCAGATAAATATTGTTGTATGCTTTGACAGAGATTTCAGGTTGTTCACAACTCAGATAAACCCTATGCACACATAGAGCATATGGCCAAAACAAGAAGACCTTAAGAAAAATCATCCTGCCCTTCAGCAGTGCACTGAGCAGAGGCTCAGGCAGAGTGAATTCCCAGGGACTCTCAAGCCCCATCCTTCTTAACATTTCCCATGCCCGAAACCTGTTTTGTGTTGGACATCCCACACAGCTTACTCAGGAGCCACCGGGTCAGTCCCATCAGCATCCTCTGTGCTGCCAGTGCCCCTGAGTGCAGGTGATCTGGGGGCTAAACTTAGAGGCAGGTTGCATCAGATCTGTTCCCAGCTGTGCCCTATGGCCTGAGTGAAAGTGTGGAAATGAGGGGGATCAGACGTTCCCTCTGCTGCTGTATCTGGCAGAAATCTTTTGCTTTGCTTTCTGCCACTATAGAGGAGCATGAGAGGCCAGAGTTCTCTTAGATGTGTTGCCTTAGGTCTTCCTCAAACTGCAATATATGTCGATGGCTCCACAGCAAGCAGCTCCTCAGCACCCTAACTTATAAATTGCATAATTTCCCTTCTCCTGCCTTTCTCCAATCTCAGAAAACTGGATGCTGTCAGTTCCACAGGGAATCCCCTGAAGCCACAGCAAACATCACTTGTTTTGCTGCAGTAGTGGAAACAGCCCTGACATATAAACGAATATATCTATGAAAATTTTATAAAAAGAATAATTCTGATTTTGCCAAACAAAACAAAAAGTTGAATTTTGGGTAATGCTTTCCCATCCTTTATTTTGTCCATTCTGGAAGCACCACTTACCTGAAAAAAACACGTATTTTTTTTTTACCCCAAAGGATGACTTGGCATGTAGGAAGTGGTGTTCAAACACCTGCCTGAGCAAGATGTGAGCACAGTGACCCTCCCACCCTGCCCCCAATTCCTGCCTGCCCTCGTGGTGTGTCACACAGAGAGGGGCAGAGCAGGGCAGGGCTGTGCTGCTCCAGTATCCCTGCTCACAGGCCTCACATGCACCTCTGCCTCTGAAGGACACATTGAAGTGCTGATTATTGCCAAGCACTGCCAATGCCAAAGCTGGATGGCAGCCTAAGGAATTAAATAAAACCCTATTTAAAAAATACCGGACCTTTGCTGTCCTGAATATTCTGCGCAGCACAGTGGAAAGCAGGGATAATGCATTGTGCTGGTGGGAATGGCCCCACGCACTGGGCATGGCAGCTGAGAGGCAGAGTAATCCTCTCCACTTCAAGCCTGTAAAAGCCCAGCTTTTTCTCTCCTGTGCATCTGCCATTCTGACTTGCTTTTAGGGATGCAGCAGTTTCAGTAGATGCACATTCTGTCTCTCTTTTCTCAGCACAGGACCCCACTGGCAATTCACACTTCCTGGCTGGTTTCTGCAGAGCCCCATCTGCAAAGGAGGGATGTTACACAAACACCAAAAAAGGCAGGGCATTTTTTCTGCCCTGGTTCAGGGCTAACATCAGTGTCAGCAGAGAAAAAATACCATATGCTTGCTTGAGAGTCCAGAGTGGAATGAAAGAATGCAGCAGTGCCCCTGATTTCCCATCATCAGGGTTCAGTGCTAGAGGGTATGTGTTGCTGTTTGCCACATACTGTCTTGCATCTCACCATTAAGCCTATGGATATTTGAGGCAGAGCAGTGTTCTTGATTTGTGCATGAATGCACAGGAATGCAACTCCAGAAATCATTTACTAGATGAAATATAGCACTTGCCTTTCCCCTTGTCTTTGGAGAAGCAGTGTCAAAATATGCCCCCCAAGGTTTGAGCAACTCTAATAAGACAGAGGAAAAAGTTGCCACCAACTTTTTTCCCTGAAGTATTTTAAAGGACGCTTGATGCCCCAGAGCTCCCAGACCTTTATTTTTGAACAGGACAAGGAGGCCACTGCAGATTAATGTAGTCATATCATCAGTATAATGAAGTCGTACAACCAAGCTCAATCTCTGCAAAAGGCCTTACTTGGACTTGATGCCTGTCATGATTCCTCTGGGAGATTAATAGAATGATCTCCTTAATGGATACGTGCAGGGAGCAACTGGGATTTTGAATTACATTGGAGAATCATGCTGACACCTAAAATTGCCACCAAAGGTACATTAGGATGTCTGTGCTGGGAGAGATGAGCAGGTCTGCATGACAGCTCGTGAGAGGCAGAGTTGGCCTGAATGAGGCTGGATATTCACAGATACCTGTCTTACATGCTAGGGCAGGAACAAAATGTTTTACAGCACCCCAACAGCAAACTTGAGACCTACAGTAAAAGGCAAAAACAACAACTGTAGGAAGAAAGCAGGACAGAAAAAGCATTGGCAGTTTCTTGCTGGAGCAAGAAACTTACAAAATCAACTCCCAAAGTTAGACTCATTTGATACAATCCTAAATTTGTACATCTTCACCCCAAGGAATGATAGAGTGAGGAAACTAATGACCCCAGTATTTGTTTCCCTGATATGTGGGTCATTGGAGGAGTTTCTCCTTGATTTTGGTTCCACAGCAGGATAGAGGTAAGTCCTGAGGCATATTTTGAAGGACCTCTACGTTTTCCCTACAAGGCATTTTGAGTTTTCTACCTTTATACACTGCAAATTCTCTGTTAAAACATGCTCTGTGCAAGAATCGGTCCTCTTAGAATGGGGTTTTGCAACCTTCACTCTAGTTTCAAATTCATGAGAGGATTTTAACTTAGAGGCATATTATACTATTTGAAGAAATATGATTAGGATATTGAGGGCCTTAACTGTAAAAATGCAAGAAAAAACTTCATATACTTGGGCATTTTGTTGAGAACAGTGGTGGAGTCATCTTCTGTCTTTCTCACCTGCTGACTGATTTAAATAGGGACCCATCTGATGGTCATTTAATGACAACTCTCATCACTAAAGGTCTCACCTTGACTAGAGATCAAGCTGAAGAAGACAACAGGTCTTTTGTTCCTGTTTCGAAGACATCAGTGTGCAGCTGTTTTGCAGAGACTGGGGGCAGTTTTCTGTTCTTCAAATGCCTGCCATGCTGATTAATCTGTGCTTTATAGCACTGGTTGTGGGTGTAAATCCTCTCTCATAACTTGCAGAGATTTCTCATCCTGAAGCATCTGACACTGGCTGTTGCACCAACGGGGGTACGACATGCCTGGTGTAATAACACTGTATTTGTGTTTCAGTGAACTCATGACAGCAGTGTAAGCCTTCAGCCTTCACATATACCTGCTGACAACACAACCTGGCACAGATGGTAAGTACAGATTCATCCATTACACTTTGCTTTATTATTTCATTTATCCAAGACCATTGCTTTATTTTTGGTAGCCAGATGCTTCATCGGGGACCTGGCAGTTGTTGTATGGACACAGGTATCCACTCACTGCCTCAGGTATCCTCTCACTGTCTCTGACCACCCTGGAACACATGAAGAGTCCCAGTTTTTAATACACGGTATGCAGTTCTCCTCCCTGGATGCAGGGAATGAACTTTGGTACTTTATTCATGCAGAGCACTCCTGAGGATTCAAAAAAATAGGTTAATCCCCAAATGACTTTTTGAGTTTGGGCAGCTTTTCGCCCTCCTTCCAGCAGTGGCACTGAGCAGCTCCGTCAGTGTCCCGTGGTGGTGTGTCCCAGCTCTCCTGCATGGTCCCTGCTCCCAGCGTGCTCCGGCAGGGAGCACCCGTGCCTGCGGAGCTGTCAGCCCCTCCACCGCTTCTGTGGACACTCCCCTCTATGAGCTGAACTGTCCTGCTCAAACCACGCATAGGCTCACAGCAGCCAGGGAAAGGGATCTTGGGCACTAAGTGTCAGGGAGAGCAGGGTTGGGAACTGTTTGAAACAGAACTGCTGAAGTTAAACAGAGGGTTAAACAAGTTCCAGTTTTGCAACCACGAGTACCTTATGTTAAATGCTTTTCCTTACCAGGCTGTGGGAATGATTGGCATTGTAGGAAGTCTCAGATGGCCTTTCTAGGAAGAATTCCACCACCACTGAAACACTCTGAGTGCTCTCACAGCAACTGATGCCACAGGGCCAGTGCCCCAGTGATGGTGCTTGCCTTGTGAGCAGGATCCCAGAACTGCAGAGCCGCTGGGGGGTACATTTGGGTGCATCCTCCATCAATTAGTAATACAGAAAATTATCAATGAACCAAAACTTGTGGAAATAATGGGACATGCTGCACTGCACTGCCCTCTGTTTCCTCAAACTATGCCTTTCTATGACTTTATTTCCAAGCTATATAATTTCCATCCACAGCAGCCCTTTTGTGCACTGGATGTGGAAACAGTGGTCACTCTTGGCACCCATTACTGCAGGAGATGTGCAGGGCAATGTCACTCCTCCTAAACAGCCTGAATCCTCCCTCGGAAGCAACAATCCAGATGTTTATTCTGCCTCCTTCAAAGGAGGGATGTGAAAGCATTGTGCCTTTTGTTTGTTGGTGTTGCCCAGTTCTTGGTGGAAACCAGCAAAACCCAGGAAGTCAGCATTAAAAAAATCAAAACAAAGTGAAACAAAACAAACCCCACATAAACAGCAAAACAAACAAACAAACAAACCCAGCCCACCAAATCCACAAAAGCCCCACAAAACCTAAGAATATTTTTATTAGGAAAAAAATACAGAGTTTTCCCTATTGTATGTATTTGTTTAAATATTTTGTGATTACTTTTTGCCTGACCGCTGCCATTAGTGCACAACAGTTTGGTGTTGAGTGCCTCACATGGTCTAGAAAGTGAGATGCATTCAGCAATTTACCCTGCCCTTTTAAAGAACTGCTTTCTTTGTTCCCAGCAGTGTGTTGGGTTTCTGATCTTTTCCTCTCTGATTGCTTATTAATGGATGGATTTCTTTCACTCAGCTGCAGCCTTTGTCCTAGGCTGCAGCAGGCCTTGGGGGCAACTGGGTTTCCCTACAACCTGAGCTGAGCAATCTTTTTTACACCACCCTGTACGCTCTTTAACCTGCCACAGATTACAAGAGTTTTGCTCTTCCTAATTCAATCAATGGTTGAAGCCTCTTACATAAACCAACCTCTTTGAAATCTTTTAGACACTGTTGATTTAGTATTATTCTCCCAATGTTAAAAGCTGGCAGTATGAAGGACAGTGAAGATGCCATCCTTCCAGGCTGCCAAGAAACCTCCAGCCTCTGAGGCAAGTGCTAGCAACTTAGTTTTTGTAAAGTTGTTCTTTCTGACAGCCCCTTCCCCTTCCCCTTCCCCTTCCCCTTCCTTTTCTTCCTTGGGGAAAAATGCCTCCTCAAGGGTTTAGATTTGAGCCTCGGATTTTATGTCTTACAAAGGAACACACTCCTTTGGAGCACTTCCAACCTTTCTTTGATACATGAGAAGAGACTGTTCATCTCTCTAAAAGCCGACCTGCAAATAAAGGAGGGGATGGGGTTTTGTCCATACTTCCTTTCTTCACTATGTATTAAGTCCAGAAACAGTTGTTTGGTTGATGTCCTTGAGGTTTTAAGATAGCTTTCTGACACTTTCAAATCCTAAATGTACCAGCAATGCTAAGCTTACATTTGTTCGTTTGTTTGTTTGTTTCCACTGAGCTATTCTTGGGGAAAAGAAATTTGCCCACATGTTCACATTTGGGCAAGACAGAAATGTGTGATGGGAAATTTTCCCTTCCAGTGGTTTTACAGGTGTTTATTAAATGCACAAGACATAGTCCCCTGCCATCCAGCTGAAACACCTTGTCCCTTTGATTATTTAATTTTCTTTTGTAGTTTGCATCCTATTAGTAATTGCATGTTTAGAAATATTCCATGAATAGAGGCTGATAGTGAAAAACCTTATTTCCATAACAAGACGTCATTCTAAAAGTTGTGCAATGATTTGGGTATCTTTTAAATTAATGAAGGGAAACTTAAGAAAAAGTAAAATTCAACTTTGTGTTTTTTTCCTGAGGAGAAAATTTTGTTTTGAAGGGTGCAAAACATCAAATTGCTTAGAACAAACTACCTGAACAAAATGTTACAACTTTCAAGGCTTTCTAACTTATTCTAAAAGTTACTATTGAGCATCTTCAGGGTTTTAGTTTGCTTGGTTTGATCAGCTAAATGCTTAGTTTGATGTTTTCAGGATTTTTGATGGACCAGTATTGAGTGACAACATTGTTTGCAAAAAACTTCTTCCAGGTTAGTTTTTTAATTCTTGAACACTTGCAAAACATTCTGGTTTTGAATGAAAATGAGTAATTTAAACCAATTCCTCAGTAAGAACATAAGGAGTCACAGAAACATATTCAATACACTATGCGAAGTGCTCAATGAATGCCAGATGTAGTGTAACTTTCCAAAACACAAACTGAGCTCCACTGTGAGAGTGCATTGTCTGTATTCATGTAACCAAAAAGGACTTTTTCCACAGGGGCCCCTTCTCCTTTCAATGCACTGATTAGACTGGAGCATTACCCAACCTGAGATGCCTCATTCAAGACCTGTTGATTATTTTTTAATCAGTCTGTTTCACCAGTTTAAAAGATGGTTAAAACACAGTCAGCCAAGCAACTCCCCAAGTTACCCCACTCACAAAATCAGCACTAATGGCAGCTCCCTACGAACACTGCTTGTATGTGTTCCTCTCTACCAGAAGGCATCAGCACTGTAGTGCAGCAAACCCCAGTAAAACAGTATTATTGTGTGCTTCGTTTTCACAACAACTGTTGGCTTTGAGAGGTTGAAACACCTGAAGCGGTCCTAGCTGGCTCTGTATCAGGCTGCCTGCTAAGCTTTAATTGCCCTTTCTGAAATATTTGAGACGATACTTCCAACAGACAAAAAGAAAAACAACAAAAAAAAGAGTTTAAATGTTTGCTTTTGCTTTTCCAAGCCTTCACAATTGGTGGGAAACATAATGAGAAAGCGTTCAACTTCCCAGGAGAGGTCAAGTAACCCCGACCTGCCAATTCTAAGTGACAACACTGCTTTTCTCTGTACCCAGTACAACTGTGGCTACTCCTACTCATGGTCGTGCCTGTTCAGTCGGTCACCTCCTGATGTCGTGGTTTCTTTCAAGTAGCATGAAAGGTGTGCTCCTTGTATAGATGCTGCTCTGCAAACCAGGAAATCCAGCATTAGGGCTGCCCATGTAGGATTTGTAGTGCTGACCAAAAGCAGCTACCTCGATGGTTCAAATGTTTTCAAAACGCGCTGATATTTGTACTTCCAGGTATTATTGCTGCCTTCTCATAGCCAGCACAGACTCCTTGTTTCAGCCAGACGTGCAAGTGTGTGCTGACACCTGGCTGGGATCAGGTGTGCTCTCCTGTGGCAGAGGGGCTGCGCACAGCCCTGAGGCTGCTGGTCACTGCCTGGCGACCTGTGTGCTGCTGCTGACATGCTCAGCTTGTGCTGAGCGAGAGGGTTCCTGTGCCAAATTCAGCACCTTGCTCCTTAAAGCTGGTGCTTGCTGGTGGTAAAGGCAAGGAGTGAGTGAGCTCTGGTGAACTCCCAGCCAAATGTCTAGGATGGTGTAGTGCTCACCTGCTGGTTCCCCTTTAGCCCTGGACCTACCTAGTCTGGACACACAAAACTCTCCCTAGTCTTGAATCACTCAGATGCTGAATTCAGGAATCAGGCATATTTCTGCTCTACAGCTACAGTCCAGAGGAAGAAAGGAGGGCACTACTGCCGGTGAGCCTTCCCACTGACATTTTTCAAATACACTGAATGAAAAACAGAAGTTGGGAAGCAACTTGTTGCTTGTAATCCCTGCAACAGGCACAATTTAAAGACAGACCAATACATCCTCTGCCCACATCTTTGTATTTTTCACTGAATGATGCTTCCACAAGAAAATTTCTTTCCAGCTGTGTTCTATTGAGGTGCAAAATGCAACACAAAGGCACTTCTAAACATGCTGTGTAACAGTTGCTTTATTGAAAAATGAATATCATAAGATAGAAAATTTATGTTTCACATAGTTCAGCTCTTGAAAGAAATGTACAAGCCATGTTCCATTTGTATAAGGGACAACATGAAATGCAAACTGAAGGCAAGACTGGCCATTTGATTGCGAGGTGCTCAGCTTGTAAAATGGGAGTGAGGGGTCCATAAGTATCCATATTGTCCTGAGTATTATTGCAATTCAAGGAACCACTTCACTACTTTTACCTAGTTTATTGTACAACTGTAAGGGGTTTTGTTTACCTGAGGTTACTGTTAGTTAGGCTGTAAAGGATAAGTATCTTGTAAACAGTGATGTTGAATTGTGGGGTTGATAGATGACAGTATTCTGACCTTCTCCTCAACTGGCAGTTAAGAACAATAGATAAGGGGCTAGGTTCTGATAGGCAGAGATCCCATAGCTCCAAAACTTTGGGAAATTAGTAATCTTTTCAATTTAGAACAGTTTCAAAGCATGAAAACTATTCCGGATTATTTCATTTAACAATACTATGAATGAGGAGTGAAATTCTTTTCTTACACTCCAAGTGCTGTGTAACTACAGAGTTTATTTCACCTATTTCCACATCTCATATTGTTTGATTACCTATGCAAATCTTCTACAAAGCACATTCAAAATATGACACAAATATCAATGAAGTGCTTGGGGTATTCATATTGTCAAATGGCAAAGCTGCAGGTGACTGTAAAAAGTCAAAATGTTTCCACTAAAAGCAACACCCCCAATCTCCCTTACACTTTTGGAGCAAAGAGGCCTTGCCTTTAGAAACATACGGATCAACTCTGAGAAAGTTCACTGTAACTTTCTAAAATGAAGTACAAAGGAAAAAATTTCCTCAAATTTTAACATTAAATTCTGTGCTTGCGCAAATGGAATTGGTTCCTTTAATCACCAATAGAGTATAATTTGCAAAACATTGAAGAGGTGGAATAGAGGAAGTAATGTTTAAGATGCTTTCATGGATCTTTGTTTCAAAATACTAACATTATGTGGTAAGCATAGTTACAATAAAAAATTGTAACTCTTCCACTGTCTCACTAAAGGAGTTCCCCGAGTCCTAAATGAGTTCCAAAGTCCTAATTTCCCCTCTCTCTCTCTGCATCCTCATCTGCAAAATTGTAGTAATGTTTCCATACTTCAGAGAGGTGCTGTAAAGATTATTTAGTAAGATGTTTGCTTAGGACTCGAAAAATACCAAGTACTAGGTATTATAAATTATGTGCTAATTTTGCTTAAGCAGCAGTAAAGCCTTAGTCAAGTGATTTGCAGGAAATCCCCATTGTGAGCTTCTGTAGTTAATTTTGGATAAGGTTACGTACATAAGAGCTTTTTGTAATAAAGAATCAGTCATAGCTTAGCATCTTCTTCTTAAACGATTACTTTTTAGCTCTGCTAAATATGTCACAGATTACTAACAGCATGTCAAGTTGCTATACTGCATGTCCCTATACTTAGAAAAAAACTTAGAAGATCTATAAGAACTATTTATTACTACTTCTTGATTTTCATGCTTTGGTTGAGAAAACTTGTGCAGAACTCCCTGCAGTTAAGGACCATGACAGAGGATCTGTTCAGAAACTGACTGAGGAAAATATCATTTCCTAGAGCGCCAGCTCAGCAAACACTGAGCAGGTGACCATGTCCCTCCTCATTAAGACAATATTCAAGCATGTGATTAACTTGCAGAATGTGCTTCATTGCCAAAAGCACGTGGATAAACGCTGTCTTGGAAAAGGACCATAAACACATATAATTTCTCGTTATTCCTTAGGCATGTTATTTGGATTCACCTCACCCAAACCACACAAAGTTCTGTGTCTGTTGCCTAGTCATGACTGACTTCATGCCACTGACCACTCTAAGGTCCACCCCTCTGCATTAGGCAAGTATTGTACAATATATACAAAAGTATCTAAAAAGCATCCCCTTCCTTTCCAAGCCTTCATGATATGTGCTTGATTAGGAATTATCCCCTAGTTTTCATTCAGTGATCTCATGTAAATGCTTTCCTGCATGCTGCCCAGAAAGCGCACGTGCTGACTTGTGAGAGATTTCTGATGTCATAGATACGGAATAAATACTCCATCACTTCTGCCTTGCAGCATGAAGCTCTCCCTTGGCTGAAGCAGCTAGTCTTAGGTGCTCTGGGAAGAAGTCTGGGCATCGTATTTCCTAAAACTGTGGTTACGAAAAGATTCCCTGCAATGAAACAGATTAATAAATAAAGCTGACAAACGAAACATAATCCAAAAAATACCTGTTTTGTGAAAAGAAGCTGAAACATGCTATGTATTGGCAGGTCAGAATTGTCATGTGTTCTCCTCCCACCACACATTGGGCACAGTGGCTTTGTGAAGAAGCATATACTCATAAGCAAAGAACATTAGACTCTTCTGTCTCAGTCATGTGAGTGAAACGATTATGTTTTCTGTAATGAAAGGATAACTCAGCTGATGCTGCCTAAGACCACATGGTGCCATACTTGTTCTATCTCCTTCCTGGCTTCAAAGTTGAAGAAATCACAAGATGTTTGTTAGGGTGAGGGGGAAGTATTATCTAACGATGCATTAAAATTACATAAATCCTCTACCCCCAGTATGTGGAGCTTGAGAAACTTAGCTAACACTACAATTATCTCCAGTGGAAGTCAGCAGATTTCTTTAATCAGCAATGGAGTTTGCAGTGTATATTCTGGCTTGGTTTTAGCTGCCAAACCAAAGGAAGTAAAGCTTCCTTTTTTCCTTGCAAAAAAAAGGGCATATTTTTGTATAGCCACAACAGATAATCCTGCCTTAACCATACCTTGTGCTGTGGACTTTCACTACAGGCTTGTACAGCTCTGGAATCTTCCTCTCAATCATGGGCCTAAGGTTCTCCTTCAGTTTCATGTAGTTTCTTTTGAGCTCCTGATGATATTCCCGCTGGTCAGCAGTAATAAGGTGCTTGTTCTTCTCCACTGCTTCACCACACCTAGGCAAAAGGAAAGAAAAAAAGACATGATAAATACAATCTACTTCTGTTAAACTCATTCATTTTGTGTAAGGTGATTTCCATGGACAAGAATCCTTTGGTCTAGGCATTCCTCTAGTAACTTCTCAAGACTAAAGTGATAATGAACTAATAATAAAGCTCTGTCTTTTCCAAGTCCATAAATTGAGATGATATTTTTTAGATATTAGGAAAGCATGAGTGAGCTAAAAGAAAACAAATTAATGACTGCAGAATACTGAGCTAGCTGCCTACTCACTGTATAAACAGATAAATTTGAAATAGCAGAAATAGAAGGTGTATCTTCTGCAGAAGAATCGTTTTTATTTAACACAAACATCCTTCAGCAAGGAGGATACTTTTGACTAGGGAGATGAATATTTTCATACGTGAATATACTTGTTGAGATTTACAAACAGGACATGTCTGCCACTACCACTGTGTCTGCTTGACAGATAAGGTTTTCTTGTGAACAGCTTTCTACATCAGAATGTCATTTTATTAAGAATGAAATCAAGGTAATAGTCTGAAATGTTTGATTTCTATAAGACGTTGGAAGATAAAACAAATGGAAGATCTTAATTTATGCATTATTTGTTTAAAGTGTTAAAGTGTTTCTTCCCCTTGAGATGCAATGCCTACCTAGGCATTCACATGAAGCAGAGAAAAGTCTGGTCCAAGTGTCCAAAGCAGGAGATGCCAGGATTCATGATGCTAACTTGCATAATTAATCAGTTATATTTGCGTTGCATTATTGCTAGTATTGAATGTATTGATGCAATTCAGCATTTCAATTTTGTTTTACTGACCTCATTATAAACTCTTTGAAGCACAGCCTCAGCTTGTTGTGATTTCGATAAAGTTTGGGGTCTGCTGGAATTTCAGCCAGGAACACTTGTGCTACCTCTAGTGGTCCCTTATAGAAATAACATAGGAAAATGTTAAAACCACCTGCTTAGACTGAAAACAGACCACACGTTTGTTTAAAGCTGTTTGTTATTTCATGAGTGCAATCATGAAAAAAAAAAACCCCAAACTATGCACAGATAACAGGATGGTTTTTAGCTCCCCTTCCCCCACGATGTTTCCTCTGGCAAGCAAAATTTTTGCCCATCATATCTTACCCTCTCCTGTTATTATTCCTCCTCCAGTCCCACAACAAAGGGAACAAATTCTGCTCAGCAGAGAGGAGCTAGGACAGGTCTAGTGACAAACCTGGTTATATTAGAGAAACACAGCTTCTCTGTGTGGTATTACAAGACCTTCAGGCAATAAGCCCAGTGCCAAAAAAGATCACACTTTCCAAAGCTTATGACGACATTATTTCAGACTAGATGCTTTAGCTGATGAAGAATCTGGAGAAACTGACAGTATTTAGGCTTTCAGCAAAAAACCCCAAGGTCTGTGAAATTGTGCATAACACCAAATTTTTGCTCAGCCATGTGTTCATCCTTCAATTTTAAATTGTTTTAATTGCCCGGGGTTTTTTTTGGTGTGTATATTTATGTTATACCTATTGCATCTCAGCTTTCTTTTGGGGCACTCAGGTCTTGACTTCATGTATTGACTTAATTTCCATGAAACTGAGTTTGTGGTGGTTCCACAGGAGAATTGTTATTATTACTCCCATTCCCCAAGGATACATCTGGAATGAACAAAATGGCTGAGATAGCCATCATGTTAGAAATGACAAATCCTTGGATGCATCCACAGAGCTTCTGTGAGTTTCTGCACCCACAATCAGGACAGTGCTTCCCATGAGAACTTTCAGCAAAAGCATAGCTAATGAACAGCATATAGTGACTAAATATCAAGGGATGAAGTTTAAATGCACATTGTGACTAAATGCATCTGACTAGATGTACTTCTGCATCTAGTCATAGTGCAAGAAATAGGAGCAAAAAAGAATGCACAGTGAGACAAGTATGCAGAAGCTCTGCATTTGGCTTATCTGGATCCCTCACCTGATTTACAGTGGCCCCAACAGAGCCCTGCAAAACCATCTGGAGCATTTTGGCATCTGGTGGTTCTTGGTTGGTGGCTGCAGTTAGTTCCTGTGTTTTTTTACGCATATCTTCAATAGCCACTTCAATTGGGGTTAAAATAAACTAAGGGAAATGGAAGAAAAGATGGTTCATTACCTGAATCATGCATGCAGCTGACCTGTTCTAAATCTGACAGTATCACTATCATTCTCCTGTTCCACAAGCAGTAGTTGTGAAACCCAGGAACACTGTTCAATAGAACTGTCATCTTGGTAGATGGTGCATCTGATACAAAGCTCTTAGACATCATTTGCAAGAATAGGATGTCAAGCAGACCTCCTGTTCTCATAAATTCATTATTATCCTTAGTTACTCACTTCATGCCTGAAATGGTGTTTATACTTTCTACAGTATAAAGCTTCCCTGTCTCTAAGCAAGCCCTGAGCCCAGTCTAGTTCTCTGACTTCTACTTTATCAGCCACAGGAACAGCTACAGAGCTCCACACATCCTCCTATACAGCATTAAAGCTAGGAGGTCAAAAGAAGAATGTACACCATCCTCTCTTCTCCGTAGTAAATCTCTATCTTGCCTTGTATTTCCCTTCTCTGATAATCCTGTTTACAAGAGCAAAATCTGAGAAATTCAGTATTCTTTTTCTTCTATTTATGCCAAGCATCAATTTGGAAATCTTCCCAAAAAGAGACTCCTTCAGTCCTTGACAAATTAGACCTGTCTTCAAAACCCAGTTACCTCTTCTCTTTGGATGACATTGATTCTTGTTTTTATGTAGGGGAAAGCATGCATTGTTGTTAGGATGGTGTTCCTCTTGTACTGCTCACTAAGCTCTCCTCTGGGGCGCCCATCCATGGTGAAAGGCGTAGTGTACATGAACCGACAGATGTTGAAGTTCTTTTCAAAGTAGGTAACTCTGTCCTTCATCTCATACTCATCAAAATATGGCTCCACAAAAGTAATTTGTATGTATGCCTAAGAAAAAGGAAGAGGGAAGAGCCATTACAGCTTTTTACAACCCAAGGAATGTAAAAGGAGTGGCACATGTGAACTATCTCATAGTACACATTGGCTAAGGATGGTCTGGAAATGCACAGCTGAAAATCCTTCAAGGATCCTTTTCTTATCCAGAGCTGCCAAAACTTGCATCTAGGAGAGCACAGCAGGGACCAGAGATCAGAACTTCTAATTTCCATATTCTGTGGCAAGCTACCATGCTAAGCTTGTCACAGAGAGTTTAATACCCCTGGGCACAGAGATATGATGTTGGGTGGTTTCTTTTAGTCCTTAGTCTTTGAGCTAAGGGCCTCAACTAATAGAAGTTGCAAGGGGGACCTCCTCCTTTCTCTTGTGTGACAAAGCACTCAGCCCTCTCAGTAGTACTTTCCCTACCTTATTGGGATCCAGCTTTCTTTTGTCTACAGGAGCAGAGTCCTTAATCACTTCCACAGCATCCTCCCCAAAACACTGGCCATAAAATCCCTAGAAAGGAAACAGAATTATACCAAAATGTTTTCAGTCCTTACTGCAATGCTAATGCAATTCTAGCAGAAAGAAGTGACAACCACGATGATTTCTGGGCTTTATATGCTCAGTATACTGCTCCATAAACCACAGCAGGCCAGGGTAAGGCATCTTCTGACAAAGATCACTGTGAGTTGCTCAGACAATCACAGAACTTGAGGTAAAAAATTCAGAAGGGAACATAGCAATTCTATAAAGAAAGCTGAGAAGATGCCAAATCAAATATCTGGCAGGCTCAAAATCATTCAATGTATTACAGGCCTGCTTGTAACAGCCTCAAGAGAATGGATCACTTAGATCATTATGCCTTAAAAAGGGATATTGTAGAAAGGATATGCACAAAGGAAATAATCTATGGAACAAATCAGTTTGTTGCTGATTTTTTTATATAGCAGTAATATTATTAGGACTTGGTGGGTTCATTGAAAAGTATAATATAACATTTGAGATCATGTTAACGTGTTTTTCCTTACCTCTAATCTGTGAGAAATCTCAGGGAGTTTTGTAATTGCGGGCTCCTTATAAACAAACTCCTGTTCATCCAAGTCCCCAAATTTGGATCCATAGAAACCAACACGGAAGTAAGTTCCAAACATTCGTTTTTGACCCTAATTGATAAAAAGAAAGAGGAAATTTGCAATTACTTTATGTGGACATTATAGTATATGGATGCCTTTTTTTCCCCAGCTGATTTATAAGAAAACCCACTAGTCCTACATTTTCCCCATTTCAAAGCCACTTTTATGTATCATCAGCGCTGATGGATTAGAAGCACATGAAAGAAAGCATACAAACTAAGGGGTCATTTGACTGAAATCTAATTTAAAATTTAAGCTGATCATGCAGGGGGTTTCACAAAACAAAATACCTTATTATTTTTTAATTCTATTGAGTACATGTAACAAAATAAAAATTTTGCAATTTTGCAATGAAAATTTGTAAGAATTTGAAACAGACTAGGCTCAGCAATAAGGTTCTTCTGAAGAAAGAGAAGGGACAGTATGAGTTCTGAGAATTTAGAGGGGTTTTCATATTTCTTCTGTTTTATAACTGCAAACACTAGTGAATTGACAAAGTTATTTTTGTTAAACAGATGTGGCAAAGTGGACACAGACATGTTCAGCTAAACCCATTTTATATTCATCTCTGCTTTTTTTGTATGGAGAGCCTTTTTACACTGTAGGCTATGTAGGTAGATGGAAGCAGATGGAAGCTTTTGTTTGAAAAAGGAAATGGAACTATTTCAAATTCTGGTGGGTTGATCATGGCAGGATGCCAGGTACCCACCAAAGCCTCTCTATTATCCCTCCCTGCAACTGGATAGGAGACAGACAATGAAAGTTTCATGAGCTGACGTAAGGATAGGGAGTGATCACAAATTGGTTACCATCATGGACAAAACACACTCAACTTGGGGAAACTAACTGAATTTATTACCAATCAAACCCAAAACAGGATAATGAGAAGTAAAACAAATTTTAAAAACACCTTTCTCCCTTTCTCCCTTTTAGGCTCTACTTCATCTCTCTACCTTCCAAGTGGTGCAGGGAGATGGGAAATGGGTGTTATGGTCAGTTCATCACAGATTGTTTCTCCCACTGCTCAGGGAGAGGAGGCCTTCCCCTGCTCCAGCCCATGGTTTCTCCCTGCTCCAGTGTGAGGTTCCCATGGGGTCACAACCTTCTTCCAGGCATTTACCCGCTCTGGCATGGGGTTCTGCATGGGCTGCAGGGGCACAGCTGCCTCACCATGGGCTGCACCAGGGGCTACAGGGGAATCTCTGCTTTGGCACCTGTAGCACCTCCTGCCCCTCCTTCTCCACTGACCTTGGTGTCTGCAGGGCTGTTGCTCTCACATATTTTCCACTCTTCTCTTCTCTGAGCACAATTACAACTGGCCAATAACTTTTTTTCCCTTCTAAAATACATTATCCCAGAGGTGCTGCCACTGTCACTGATGGGCTCAGCCTTGGGCAGCAGCTGGCATTGGCTCTGTTGCCCATGGATAAAGTTTCCAGCAGCCTCTCATTGACATCACCCTTCTAACCCTCCCCCTCCACTACCAAAACCTGGCCACACAAACCCAATACACACATGAACAGTTTTATTAACATCAGTCTTAAACAAATAGTGCAACCCAGCAATGTGTCTTGCTAGCAGTGCTTTCCTCACAAGTACCTTATTAATAATGCTGTCAAAGGCCTTCTGCAGCTTGCTGTGTGTCAAGGTAAGCTTCCTGAAGTCTCGATGTGCTTCCAGTATGGGGATGACAATTTTGTACACCTCATTCACGGTTTCATACAAACCTCCCTTTGAACATAAATGAAAAAAAAAGCAAAAAAGGAGAAGAAAATAAATGAGTCTTCATGCACTCTGAAAAGAAACTAGATCTCCATCAGCAGCTTGGCTGAAAAGAGGGTTTATGGGACTCATCTGTTAATCTCGTATGTTGCTTGTTTTGTTCTTCTAAAACTAGTAATAGTAAATGGGCAGTTCTGTACAGTAGATAATGAACTGGATATAATTTGGGTCTCTGATCTGTTGGACTCTCAAGCCCAAATTCCTGTGCAAAGCCCTGGTTTCTGCCTCAGGGCTAGCAGAACTAGAAATGCATGTTGGCAGCAGGAAATGGATTTGTTTGTCATGCATGGTTCAGGGCAACCAGAGCTGTGTCTGGACAAAAGGAACCCAAGTGATATTTTTAGAGATGCTAAATCATGACTCCTTACATAGTAAGTGCAGATTATGAGGTTGTATGATGTCTAAAAGTATAGGAGTAACTCTGACATGCTTCCTAAAATATGCACTTTATGCAAGATCTTTTTCTTAAATGTCCTATCCCATGATAAGACCAACTGAAAGTCTTGGTTCCTGCCTGAAACAATCACTTTCTGTTGATGCTGCCTGTGGCCTGCACAGTAGAGGCGGGTATGTGGCTGAGCTAGGCTGAAAAAGCCTAAGTTAATCAATCTGACTGAGGCAGTCCTTGGACAGCCAAAAATGTGTCCTCTTGGTATTTGGTGTGTGGCAGATCTGTGGTGCCTGGTTTAGCAGTCCTACATTGTTTCCTCATGTGCAGGAAAAACAGCTGTGGATCTGGCTCTGACTCCCCACTGTCCATCCCCTCCTGGTGATTCTGGTCCTCACTCACCGTGCTGAAGAGCTCTGCAGCTTGTTCCAGCAGCCCCACCAGTCCACTTTCTGAGAAATATCTCCCAGAACATATACCATCTTCATCTGGAGACAAAACATCATCCGAAACAGCAGATTCCTCCAGCACATTGGATGAAATGTTCTATAAACACATCAGAGCACAGAAATCAAAAACCTAAATCAACAGTACATCATAAAGATTGAGGAAGAAATGGTTTCAACATATTTACATAATGAGAAGGGGAACGAGATTATTCAGGTGCAACCAGGGGACACTTAGTTACATTCTTTTTGGAAGTGAAAGAAACATCATAAATCTCCATAGATGGCAGATCAGGAGTTTTGCTGCAAGAATCATGAATTTTCTTTCTAGCCCCAGGTTTAAAACGCAGACTCCTCATGTAGGTCTCAAACTGGCTCTTCTCTGGTAGTTGGATTTCCCTGGAGCTGCAGTGAGTTCAATCCCCAGTACCACTAGGGTCACAAATAATGTGTCCTTCCTGCTGCTGTCAGTTGGCAGTGGGAAATTCCAAATTACACCCCAGACCTTCTGCCACCTGCTTGAATATATTGTATTTTCAAGTTTTTATTCAACTTTGCCAAGCAGAAGAGAAGTAGGACACAGACAATACTGCTCTAAAAACTGCAATTTATTGCTTCTTCTTGGTTCATCCTCTGCCACATTATACTTTAATCCTGCAGAATTTACTCAGTTTCTTGTTAATGTTATGGATCTCATTGTGCTTTTAAATAAAGCTAGATAAAGTCACTCTTTTGAGATTCTAGACCATGAAATAACATATCTGCAGTTCTTCAGGACTCCTTTCAATAAATGACACTGGGTGGTATAAACATTAAAAAAAATTATATATAAATAATAACAGCAAATATGTGTACATACAGTATGGGACTGGCATATGTAACTTTCAACAGCAGCAGAAAGGCTAAGCTTTGATTTTCTATTAATTAAAAGGAGTTAAATTAGTGTCATAGTGTCTCACTTCAGCAGAAACTGGCAATGACAATCTGTCTGAGTGCAGGATGGATGCCAGCTGGCTGGCTAGCTGAGTCCTTAAAGGCATCTTTATAAAATAGCAGAGACACTGAGGGCTGTTACTATTGATCAGATTTCAGATAAAGAATTGGCACCACATACCACTAGCAGCATTGGACTTTCCCCCCTGGGTTTTGTGGATGTATTTATTTCTCCATGGGTGAAATTTACTCCAACCATGCTGCCATCACATTGCCTAGTCTGCACATTATGTCAGCTCCACCGCAAGGGTGAGCACAGCCTCAGAAGTGCATTCACATGAGTTAAGAATTCATATAAACTTTGGCCAGAGGGAAAACTATACCACATTTAGCACACCTATGCCACTTTTTACTGATCAGTCCTATTGAAGAGAGTGACTTCAACCAGACTGAGGTTCACCGTCACATACCTGCAGAAACTCACAAGCCATGCAGCTCAATTTCTGGTTTTCCTTTTCCATAACAGTAGCCATTAAAGACTGTTAAGACTGTTTTCGTGTGACTCTGGTGGCCTGGTGCCCTATTTATTTATTTATTTATTTTTAATTTTCCTTTTGTAGCAAAGAGAAAAGAGTCCAGAGAACTGATTTACATACAAAAGTAACGAGAAAGTCAAAGACACCAATTACCCCTTCTCCACCTTTAAGCCTCTAATAACTTATGTCAGGAATGTATTTCCATGTTTTACAGTCCATGCACTCTAGTAGGAGAGAGCCTGGATGACATACTCTCGGGGCTTGCGTGATCTTTCACAAAGCAGACATGCCTCACCCAACCTTAGTTTTGATTCACCTTTCATATTGAAGAATTTTACATATCCTTTGCATAAAAAAGGCAATACATAAATCACCATGTATTTTATCAGCAATTATTCTAAATTTCCAAGCCTAGTTTTCATTAAGGACATGAAATACTTGTCAGTGCAAGAACGCCTGTGATCCCCAGCCTTTATACCCATGTTAAATAAGGCCAGGGTAGCCTGCAACATAGATCCCCCAAACAGCCCAGGCAAATTAGGCTGCTGCTGAGCCCTATGCCTCTGCAGACAGACACACACATTAAGTAGTTGTCTGTGTTAATATAAAGTGGCTTTAAAATCAGCCCCTATGCATTTCATACTCTCACTAATTCCGCTTTACTGCTTGTAAAGGGGATTTAGTGTAAATACGATTTAAGCTCAAAGGGAATTCCACTGAAAGTGACCCCATTGTGATTTTGAGGGATAGTTTTGATTGCATAGAGGGAAGCATTTTGTCTGCTATGACATAAGGAAAAGTGTTCCTCTACTGATGGTCAGTTTTCTGAATGCTAATACTCTCACTGCAGAAGATCAAAATCAGAACTGACTTGATCCTTTGCTGACTCATTTTACTAATCTGTAAAAAGAGGTAATACTTCTGCTCATCCAGAATAATATTTTTATTCACATTATTATCACCCTCAACTAAATGCATATCCCCAATATTAGTTGATCTCACATCTGAGCCAAATGAAGAAATGGTCACAGAAAGAGTCAGTGAGTGGGACCTGTAACTACAGGTAAGGCCAAGACAGACTGCGTAGTGTTTCCCTCTTTTAACAAGATCATCACAGGGGCTACAAAACATACATCCTTGTAAGGAATGGGAAAGTTTTTCTTGAAGGCCTGTGTAAAAATGCAAAGGGTTTTTATAGCTAATGACTGTTATTGAGTAAACTGAAATTCAAAATTCTGCTGTCAGATAAAGAGTTGTGTAACTGGATTCTCATCATTGGAGCATTTTACTCTCTCCTATGGAGCAACTGTTTCTTTGGCAAACATGTATTTACACAAGCATTTTGATGAGAGACATTGATTTGCTGCTTTTAAGTTTTTGCTTGCCTAGTGCCTTGTAGAATAGACTTCAATTCTCTAAAATAAATGAAAACATCCATTTATAGCAATCTGCATAATCTAGGAGCAATGGAGGGAGGAATTGCACTAGGGTCACGTGTGTGAGCTTACAAGCACTCAAGGCAGCCTGGGAGCAAGATGACATAGGGAAGGGAATGCAGATTTCACTTATATCAAAAAGATCATAGTATCAAACAACTAGGGACAAAAGAAGTAAACAGAAATAATGCATGGAAGTAAGAAGTTTGATGGCATACAAAACTGGTAAGGGATGCAAAATGGCAGAAGTATAAATCCATGGCCAGAAGTTTAGCCATTAAAAAGAATATATACAGGTATCTTGAAATGAAAGAAAATCAAGAATAAACACTTGTCCATCACCTAATTGTTAAGGTGGAATTGCAAATACAGATGCCCAAAAAACTAAATTCAATGCAAAATGCCAAGTGGTTCAATCATGTTCACATCCACTGTTTTGAAGGGAAAAAATCCTGGTGGTAGGGTTCATCAAGGCATGATGAATGCCCCAAGTATTAATATTAGGTATTTCAAACTCACCTTGACAATAAAATGTGTTCCTCAACACGTCAAAAAAGCTAAGCAAAAGTATGAAGCAGTGAATATTGAGTTGCCGTATGTTTTAGAAAACTGGGGAAATTAGAGTAGATGAAATATGCTTTGGGGATCACACATTTTTTAAAAGTGTGCAAGATGAGTAGATAGTGTTAGGTTTATCAGACTGTACCAGGACAAAGTGGTGGATATCCTGATACAAAATTACCAAAGAAAACCTTAAAGGTATTGTACTTAGCCTAAATCAACACCAGGCTGGACAAGCCCGATACTTTCTAAATAAGGGATTACAATCTAATAAATGTAATAATGTCTAAACAATAGATGTCTATGTACCATCTAAGGTGATCCTACAAAATATTTCCACTAATTAGTTGAAATGATTTAT
The DNA here is from genome assembly GCA_013400515.1 of Erpornis zantholeuca. Taxonomy (NCBI): domain Eukaryota; kingdom Metazoa; phylum Chordata; class Aves; order Passeriformes; family Timaliidae; genus Erpornis; species Erpornis zantholeuca. The sequence goes on from VZTN01006412.1 coordinate 112,647, forward strand.
AATTAATCATTGCAGCCAATAATCCACTGGTCTCAGGGAATAATGATAAAAGAAGCATTACCAACACATGGTAATAAATTAAGGGTTTAGCCATTTGAATTTTTAATAATGTGGAGAAAAGAAGTGTTGCTGTCGAGACAGCCACGACACATACGAACTCCAGTAACAGTTTCAAGCAAAGGCTTCCTTTATTGCAAAATAGCCAGTGTCATTTATTGTCTTTTGTATGTATACCATTTGTGTTATTCATTTATTGTTTGTTTAACTACTACAATAGATTCATTGGCTATCATTTAATGTATTTTTATTGGTTACTTATAGCCTAAGCTAATCTTAAGTATTCTAAGCATTCAGAAAAATACTAGGTGTAGCTTTGCTTTGTTTTTTCTTTTTGTTGTTTAGGTTTCTTGCTTTTGTTGACACTAAGTTTCTCATGGGTATAAATGAATTGTGCTAACATCAATGTCAGAACCAGACAGGTTTGCTGACCTGCTGTTAATTCCCACAAAGAAGCACTAAAATCACTGAATTTGCATATGAAGTCAGGTAAGGGTATCCAAAATTGTGTAATCTGATATATGAAGTGTATATATATCTGCACTTAAAAAATGTCTAACTTGAACAACTAAGAGTTATGTTTTCATCTATGCAACGTAGAAAAGTTAGGTGAAAACCAAAACCCAAGAAAACAGTCTGGAAAAGATAAATGTATTACTGAGTAAAGAGCTCAACAACACCAAAAGAACCAGTGGAGTCTTCAGAGAGATAATCTGAGAGCTAATTCTCATGCTGAAAGAATTTATAGGACATTTTTACTTGAGTTGGATACACTGGATTGACTGTGTGGGGATTGTGTTATTCATCAATCAAAAGGGCTTGGTTAGTAACTTGAGGGCAGTCAAAGAATTGGAGAACACGCCTGAAAGAACTGAGAAACTCCAATTATGAAGATTATGAGAAAGTAGTTTGAAAGATGCATCTGTCACAGTTGATAAGTAACAGCCCTAAAAAAGGCATGCAATAATAGAGGGGTTCTACTTAGCAAATAAGAGATTACAGTATGAAACCACTGGAAATAGAAGCTAGAGACTGCCATTGTCACTTCTGCCCCTTACATGCACCTCTGCTTTGCTTAGCACAAAAACAAACACACACACCAGAACTGCCTCGTGCCTTTTACCTGAAAACTGACACTGCCCACGGGCAGATAGTTCCGATCCTCAAGCATGCTCAGGTACTCTGCCACCAGTGCTGCAGCGTGGACCAGGCACATGGCTGCTTCTGTGTAGCACTTCCTCTTGGTGTGCTTCTCTGCCATGTTCTGCAGCCAAGTCAGCCTCAAGTCCGGCGATGTCTGGTATCCTTTTGCAATTCTAACAACACAGGCCAGAAAGTAGGTGTGAATGACCACTTCTCAAATAACAAAAGTACCTTTATAATTCTTCACATGGGTTGAATGGAAGAAGACATCTCTGTCTTTATTCTGTATGATTTGTTAAACACAAAGCAACAGAAATGGTTAGGCAGTGGCGGGCAGGAGACATAGGGGCTATGAGGAAAGTAAAACTGATGCATCAAAGACTTTTCAATGTTCCTGACTGTTATCCTTGCCCAAATCTATGTCCACCTCCCAAAGGCTCCACTGCGATGGGCTCAGTACTGCAGCCTGGGCCCCAATGACTGATCAGCTGTGCTAAAGAGGGAATGTACATAAACAGAACAGATAGACAGTTTGTCACAGCTTGTCCCTAAAACGCACAGTTCAGCTCACCTCACTGCAGAATTTTCTCAGTAGCAATTCTAAATGGATTCACCTGTACATGAGGTCCATCAGCATCTCTGGATCTTCCTGAAATTCTCTCATTTTCACAGTATCTGACAGGATGCTGTTCAGATTACACAGTAGCTCCTCTACCTGAAGCAATACAAAGAACAACGTACAATTCTCACATGTTTATTTTTTCCTTCTGGAAAAACGACAGGATCTGCACCAGATGATGTGGGTTTTTACCCAAAGAAGCCTCTTTTACCCAAAGAAGATGTTTTTTTCAGCTCTTTGCAATGCAGCAAAGGCCGCTGACATAGCAAATATTACACACACACGTTTTAATTAATCAAAATGAGCTGAAATCCTCTGATCTATTTATTTCTGATTTTAAAAAAATCAAAGGTGATAATGGAGTTCGGCTTTAATTGATCTTTGATCTGAAACCAGATGTTTTTGTAAGTCTTCAGCACAACATGAGTTACTCTAAGAATTTTAGCGAATCATTTGACAGTTGACTGAAATGTTTTTTATTATTGCTCTGATACCTTAGGAGTTGGCAAAGAGAGAGAAGTTTCCCTGATGATACTTGTTTGAAAACATAATGAATCAAATTCCATCTTGAGAAACACTTAGAGGGCTAAGTTCCTGTTTGGGTCTAGGAGAAAGCTGTATTTAAAATCAATATATGATACTCCTGTAATGTGATCTCAGGGAAAATTCTTAAGAGTTTATTTTATGGAATTATGTCATCCATTTCTTCCCCACTTACTGTTGTGCTAGACATAAACTCATGCAATAACCTCCGCATCCTAATTTTCATTGCTTTAGAAGACCAAGATCTAGAACTTGCTTCAAGCACACTCCTATGTGAAAGCTCCTGATAAAAGCCATAGATGTCATAAAAGATTTAACCTGAATGGGAAAGGGAGTTGCCTGCATATCTGTATCTTCCTCTGCATAGGCCAGGATGGTTCGCAAGGATCTTCGAAGGAATTCCTCATTAAACTCAGGCGATTTTCCAACCAGAGAAGCTAGTGACATGGTCACCTGCATCTTCACTCTTGAAAAATTCTTCCAGAAGGAAAAAGCAAAAACATGAAAGAATGATGGCTGCACTGCAATTCACATATCTATCTGCTCTATAAACCAAACCCACTTTCTCCTGCCCAGTCAGTGCAGCAGACTCACTGCTCACATAAATGGCTTCTGGTGCATCAAACCTGATCATGCTTTACCTACTCAAGCTAAAGATCCCTAATTCAGTCATGTCTGTACTTTGGGGCTAGAATTTCCCTTGAAACATGTATGTATGCCTGAGACAGGGGAAAGCCAGAAGCCCCCCTTTCCCCCTTTGCACAGGCCAGTGTGCGTGTAGACGAGACCACACAGAAATAGATGAGGAAGCATGACTGGAAAAACATTCTGGAAACAAATCTGAGAAGCAAAAAGCCTCTGGGAGCTTTAACTGGTGATGCATTGCATCCTGATGGCCATGGTGTGTCTGCAGTATATTTTCCTTCTGCAAAGCTTACACTTTTTAAATATCCAGGGCTTTTAGAGTAATAACTAGTGAAGGAAATTCTGTGCAAGACCAGATGCTAATGTATGTCCTTTTCTGCTAGAACATTATGAATGTACATGCATAATGTATTTTGCTCTATGTGTGTGGTAAAAATCAGAACCTAGTCCTAAGACCAAGGAGATGGTGAAGAATTCCCATTAATACGAGTATACAGGAGTTCTACTGAGGTTCCAATTGCATTAGAATAGAACTAGACTGAGTAGTTCTGACACTGAAAGAAATAGACAATATGAAGAGTATTGTATAGTCTTTGCTGCCAGAGGCCTAATGTTGCTCCATTTGAAACAGCGTTTAGAGATGTTGCAGGAAAAAGTCACATTTCCCTAATCAAAGCAATGAACAATAATTAAAGCTACACAAAATATACTGCTGCCCTCAAAATCTTACACTGGTAGAGCTGAAGCTGTATCTCATGAGGAGATAAAGAGTGGCACAGGCTTGAGTCCGTGTAATATCTATGCTGCTGCTGCAGTGATGGAGAACTCTTTGACACAGGTCAGCACACTGTTCGACCTCCTCTTCAAACAGCAAATCTCCAAACTAAGGGAAAGAGAAGAAAAGATTTATTATTCTCACTTCTAGCCATTAAAAAATCATTAGTTTGGTCCACAAAAGTCATAGGATTAAGAAAAAGTCTAAAGTTTTCAAAAACTATATTTTATACTTCTTTTTATTCAGACTTCTGATTCCTGCGATGCTGTAGATTCCATTTTTAAGACTTTCTGCAGGAAGGAAGGGTTTAAAATAGCTTTTGTGTTTTGGAAAAAAGAGAGATAGAATAAACTCAGAGTATGATGGCTCCAGGAGCTTTTGAAAATATAAAATACTGCAAAATTCTTAGAAGTGTGGAGGTTTGCTATTTTCAGAGTACATAATGATTGATGAAACATGCAAATACTTCCTTAAGGAGCAATTTTTAGCTATTTGCAGCAACGCCCTACCCTTCCCCAGGCCTCCAACGTGGTCTTTCTCCTATGGCTTGTCACAAGACTTCCACTGCCCAGCTTTCATGCCAGACCCTCCCTTACAGTGTCTTCACAATGCACACAGTAGGCTACAAACTCAGGGAGCAGGATGTCTGTCCAGAGAAACTCTCAGCAGAGACAGCACAGATGCACCAGTACCATATGTACACGCACAGGACTGGTAAAGGTGTGTGAGTAAACACAAGATACTGTTTACAATTTGCAGACTCATTTCCCAGTTCTCAGCCTTTCTTCAGTCCATTATCTCTCTGTTTTGTGTTTAATTTTTATTAAAGCCTGCTGGCACAGGTTTTTATCATTTTTATTTGTAAAATAACATCTATATGCCCACAGTGAAATTGAAATAATTGGAATGATTGCTTCAC
>VZTN01006413.1:0-41696 GCA_013400515.1 Erpornis zantholeuca
ATGTCACGGGCAGCCAATGAGGCGCCCGGCAGCCCGCCCCGCCCGGCGCTGCAGCATTCCCCTCAGACACGGGCAGCGGGCTCTGCCCGAGGAAACCGAGCGCTCCTCACCTGCCCGCGGACGGGCTCACACACTGATTCCCGCAGAAAACACAGCCGGCACTGAACCAGCTGAGAGCTGCCCTGCACTACGGGGGCAGCGCGTTAAAAAGGGGCTACTGATTTGGGGCACCCGGCGGAGGTACCCTAAAGGCCTTGAATTTAGGAGAGCAGACACTCAGTACTAGGTGAATGGCAGCTTAGGCAAAACCCATCGCTTATATCCAAAGAAAACTTCCCAAGCTCGGGTGGGCTTCCATCGGTGTCCGGTGCCCGTGCCGCTCCCTGCGCGGCTGCTCAGCGCGTCCGCTGCAGGCACTGCAGCGCGGTGCAGAGCCCTCGGGCACGGGGAAGGGCTGGAAGGCGAAGCGGTAATGCTGCACCACCGAGCCAACTGCTTGGCTTGCCAGCTCAGGCAAGGCAGCGAGGGCGCACACATCCCACGGGATGTCCCTGCGTGGTGCCGTTCGTGCCCGCGGGTCCCTGGTGTGGCACGGTGCTCTGTACACACAGATGTCCTCAGAGGACCCTACCTTAGCCATAGGCGTTCCTCATGGCCAACCTGCACCGCAAAACCCTGTAAGTGACTGCACCACAGAGTGAAGTACATCAAATATGCCCCCACTGTTTCCAGTAAATAAAACAAGAAGAGAAAGCACATACAATTTTAAAACACTACACAAACGGACTCAAGCTATTCTGCTTCTTTTTCTCAGCTGCTTGTTTGAAAACACCTCTCAGACAGAGGCAATCTCTCCACACAGTAGCAGCAGAAGCCTCTTCCTGATGGGAGTGGGACTGGGGAATCCTTTCTGAATCTTTGACCCAGGAATGCTGGTGTTATCAATACGTTTCGGCAGTGAATGCTGAATGTGGTTACATACTGCTGTTAAAGTAAGCCACAGGTATTTCACAGTGTTTTGAGATGTACAGGAAGAAGATGGGGCTCTTACATGGTGCTGGGGACACCAGGCTATCAATCTACTCTGCCAGTAGGCTGGAGGCACCCACATTTAGTCATTAACCAAAGCAGAAGCCTTCATTTTTCAATGTGGTCATAACTGGATAACCTGGCTGATGAGATGATTTGTCATTTCACTGCCCCACGACAGGACAAGGTCAGGCTTCATTGCTTGGGAAAAGCACATTAAGTTTTACACTCACATATATATTTATGCATGCTCTGATTTTCTGATAACTGTCCAGAGTACAGCAGAGATTATAACACAGACCACACGAGTCTCACAGTGACCTGGAGGGAGAGCTTATGATTTACTGCTAACTTAGCCAGCACTAGATGCTAGTCAAGTGGGAGTTAGCAAGGAGATGGGATTTACTTTCCAACAAGACTACTGCCCACAATCCAATATGTTTAACAGAGGAAAATGGATTCCTCAAGAGAGACATACATCTGCCTAGAAAATTTCACATAGCATTAAACCTGCAGAGGTGCTTGTCTGTTTGTCTCTCTGTCTGTCTGTCTGATGGCCTCACCACAATCCTTGCTCAGTTTATTAAAGTCTCCCAGATCCAAAGGTATCCATAACAAGTCTAAAGGACTAGCATGTTATGTGCATTATACATGCTTTAGTATAAACTTCTATCCCAATGAAGATTCTGATTTCTCTGCAATATTCATTTGGAAGACTAAAAAATTTCTCTTCAGCTGTACTTAAACATTTTTGAGTGTTGTTGGATTGGATCCCTTAAGTGTTAAGCCAAGTAGGGAACAGAAACATGTATGTATGCAATCCACCAGTGGTTACACTGCCCAGTGTACGTAAAAAATAACAGCTCTACAACCTGCCAAGGATCATGCTGGTTCTAAGAAGGTCATGATCACTCAGTGCAGTTGAATAGCAGGGAGGAAAAACTGTGGAATTCACAGAATAAAACTGGTCAGAGGTCACTGCCAACAGAGAAAACTTAGATCCTCTAGTTAGAGCATGCAACCTGCTCTTGTATTCTCTGGGAATTTCTCTGACTATTGCAACCCTGCCTGTGTCAGGTAAGTATTGTCCTCAGGACCTTTTCACCCAGATCTACCACCTCTGAACTCCCTCTTCTGCTAAAAGTATGCTGTTATACTTTTGTTATACAGTATACTCTTCTTAATATATCCTCAAGAAAGGCTCTTCTTTCCCTTTCCATTTATTAGAAATATGCTCTGTTACAGATCACTATTTCCTGCTAAAATGAGTCAGAGATGTAGGGGGAGAGGGCTACAAGAGCAAGTTAAATATTTAAACATCCATTTTTGCTGTGGCCATCTGGCTTGTGAGTTTTCAGCATGGAAGTAGGGGTACAGAAAATCCCTGTGTGGCTACTGAGAAGTAAGCACACAGTGATTATGCAAATCCAGCTACTGCAGTATCTCTGAGTGGCCCTTGGCCTCCTGGAGTGGGGGGTCTGTGGCTGGCTGTGGCTTTGGAGAAGCAGCCACGCAGACATAATGTAAATGTTCTCCCCCAGCCAATCCAAATGCAAGGAGCTGCATTTGTGAGAAATGAGCAGGCAGTTATGGGTCAGTAGCTGTACAGAAACTCTTGTGCTCAGACTGATTGCAACAACTTGATTTCAGTATAGTTTAAATTATCTCAACTTGCTGAAGATGAAAGAGAAGCTGCTCCAATATAAAATGGCACCTGAAAGCACAGGTTAAACCACACTCCATGGTTAAATAATATGATGGAGTTAGTAAGAAAATTCTTCCCTACTGGAAAGGAAATTAAAGGCAACAGTGACTCAAATGCCCAGAGGGGACTCAGTAAAGGTTGCCAAAAGCCAGCAGGTTTCCAAAAATGGAAGGAAACCATAAAATGACTTCGCTGTACTTGCAGTTGTCCGAAGTTTCTTCAGGGATTCATTTTGATTAGTGCATGCAGTTCTTGTTATTAGTAAGTGCCACAAAAATTATGGAAATGAAACTGTTTTTCCTTGGTGGTTTTTGTTTTTCTGTATAAAGCATTCCCTGTGAATGAATTCCTCTCCAGTAAGAAGTGATGGACAATCTCCCTGAAAAGTCTACCTGTGACTGGTACACTCTCACAGATGGACAAGAATTAAAAAACTTTACCCAATCCTTTTAGAGCTTTACAACATCAGTTACATAAAATTAAAAGTATCAAGATAAGGTCCCTTTATTATGTAGCAGGGAACTCCCGTTGGAAATGGCTGTACTCACCATATTGAATGACTATGGCAGAAGTCTAAAGCAGAGATGATTTGTCGGAAGAACTTCCTGGCTTCTTTTGGTGTCAATCTTCCCTTTTTTACGAGATAGTCGAAGAGCTCCCCTCCTGACACATGTTCTAGCACCAAATACCTAGAAAAACACAAAGGCAGGATTTTTTAAGTATGTGATCACACCAACCCCTCACACTCACACAGTTATGTACAAACACTTCTGTTTGTACGTAGTCAAAACAAGGCTAAAACAAGGAGAAAACAACATCCAGAAATACCAGGGGAAGAGAATGGGAATTTTAAAATCAGGAGTGATTAATATGTTTAACAGGGGTTCTGCAAATTTCAGACCTGCCATTGTTGGATTCAGTGTCCAATGTCATAGCAAGACATAATCAGGAGGTTAAAAGTTACTCAAAACACCAGGAGGGGAAGCAGAAAATAATCAAGTATAAGCTTCCACAGCAGGTCTTAAAGCTATAGTGCAGTAAGACTGTACCAAGAAGCCTCAGGTCCTTTAACCAAAGTGACAATTCTTTTATAAAACAGCTGTGGCAAAGTTGCACTCAGACAGAACCAGACAGAGGTCAACAAACCAGATTGAATTTAAAAAAGGTGAACAATGTACATTATGAAAAGAAAAAAAGAACTACATGTGTGTGCAGCCTGTATAAAAGCTTCAGCTTTTGCTGCTGAACAGCAGTGACTTGCTGGAGCAACTGCCTGGCCTTGCAGCTCCCATGTGAAAAATGTGGCACTGCGTGAATAAATGTGGCACAAAGGGGGCCTACAAGCAGGAGAGGAAACTCCTGACCTCATATAGCACTCCTGGCAGTCATAGAGCAAAGAGTGAAATCTTCTGGAAGGACTGGCCATGGATGGACCATCTTCTTGTTTTAAGTTGGGCTAATGAAAGGCAGCCAAGCAAAGGAAAACAGTATAAATCTCTGGAAATGTTGCCTAATAGTGGGAGTGAAACAATTTTTCCAGGGAAGTGGCAGGAACACCATCAACTGAACCCTTTAAAAACAAACAAGTTTGTGTGGACTTCTGAGTCCCTGCCTCCCAACAGCACATCAGACCATACTGAACTGTATGTATGTGCAGTATGATCCCTCAACCCTTTGCTTTACAGCAGAATAGTTTTACTACTAGAATTAATCCAACCCTTCAAATTTGAGTGGACAATGAAGAGTAATTAATCCAGGATATTCTCTTTTCTGTACCTCAAGCAGCATAATCTCCAAGGAAATTTCTGAATTTGAAATGAAAAGTGAAGAAGATTAATATAAATTGGGGTCTTAATTAGCCCTGTTTTCAATGTTTCCAAAAAGCCAGGACAGTAGAAGGACTAAAAGCTTTCTTTACATTCTGAGGAAAGTAAAGCTTGCTCAATGATAATGGCATTAGCCTTGAAGTTGCAAAAGTGGGACCTGAGCTCCTGGTCCAGCATCATCTCCTGTGTAACTTTCATGTGTCAGTTCCCAGCTATAGAAGGAGAAAGCATTTCCCTGCCTTACAGAAAGGCAGACATTAGTATTGTCTTGCCAGCTAAATAAGTACTAAAAAGGCACAAAAAATGGACAAAATGATAAAATTATAAACTTTAGGGAACTAAAATTGTGCTTTTGCATTTTTTGATCAAGTTAAAACAGTTACAAGAATCATAGTAATATTGACCTTTTGTTCATGCAAATTGGTTAAAAAAGAGAAAAACCTTAACTTGAAAATCACATTTGCAATATGTGTACTATCTTCTCTCCAAAAAGATGAGTAGCTGCCCAACTGTCTGCTGGGTACACCTTGGTAATTAGGAGATCACTGTTTATAGAAATGACATTTTTTGAGTAAGTCATTCAAACACAGAAGAAAGCTGATACACAGCAGCCATGGGAACTGCCACACTGTCAAGTCCCAGTCCTTGATTTCTAAGCCTTGGCTAACAGGCAGTCTGGTAAGAAGGTTTGCTGTAGCATTCATCCTCTCTCTCATATTAGAGACAGATCTGGCTAACTATCCAATATGGCAGACCCAATCCTGGCATGGAATCAATCCTAAAATTCTTCTTGACAGCTTGCTTTCTCACTGTGCCCAGCAGAAACTGGATACAGCAGTGCATCTTGCCCCCAAAATTTAAATTGCTAGCTGTTTTCTTTTTCTGGGAGGTATCTTACAAAGATTATTGCAGTTGCAGACATACAGAACACCCTCCTCACTGGCTTCAAACAAACAGTTTTGGAAAAATACAGACCCAGCATTTCTGTCACCCACAGCAGGAACTGCGAAGCAATTTATTTTCATCAACTTCATCTTATTAAAAACACTCAACAAAAATGCACTGACACGTTGTATGAAAAATAAAACAAATTGAAAGACAGGGAACATTTACAAGGTTATTCATTTTTTGCTTGCCACCTAGAAGCACTAGATATAATAATGGAAATGAACAGGGGAGAGCATTTGAAAAAGATTTGTGCCTCTGACAAGTCAAGGGACACAGAGAAGCACAGAGACGATGTATTCTGATGTGACAAAGCCCCCAACGTGACATGAGTGAGAAGGACAACAAACACATTCCTCAGTGGCTGAATGCAAGAAAGAAATGCTGTAGGGATCAATCCACAAGCAGTACATGGCTAAGCTGCAGCTAGGATTTGTGAGTTTAGGTTGTTACCTGCCAACTCTATTCCCTCTAGTACCTTCTGGGGTTTTTCAGGAGAGCCCCCAACTAGGAGATTTTCTGTTAAACAAGGACATAATTCAGCACCTGCCCCCATCTCTGTGCACGTCAGTGTTCTGCTGGCACATTACCTGGCACAGTAGTACTACACTTGTTCTTTCCAAACAGGCTGACGAGAGGGGTTTAAACATTTCCAAGTGTTGCACTGGTTGTAAGTACCACTGGACAGCTACACAAACCCCACTAAATGCTGCATATCCGTATCTACCCATCTGTGTGTGTGTGAGTGTGCCTGAGTGACTCCAGAGAAGAAGAGAATAAACACTCTGAAAAGCCAAACAGAAAAAGGAAAGGAAAGAAAGAATGTTATTCCCTGGGCTGGAAAATAAAGCATACAGAAACTACATCTTTCATGAATCCATGGCACAGAAAAAAATCCAAATCTTCTGTGTTCACATCATCATCTAAAATCCTTTACTTTGGCAAAGTGCTATAGGACTGGAAGTATGCCAATCCTCTTGGAGGATCTAGGAGAAGGTAAATAACATGTAGCCTGTAGGGGAAAAAACACTAAGAAGTACTTTCATGAGTCTCCCTTCCCTTTTATCTTTCCCAGATATGACAGGTTTTCACTTCATTATAGTACTACTTTTCCAATTTATTCTAAGCAAGCAAGCAAATTCTGAAAATCCCAGAACAGTAACCAGAACTTCTCTCCTATTACATTTAGAGATGAAAAGCAACTTATAGGTGAATGAAGTTTTGGGGTTTGTAAGATTCTATGTAAGACTGACAGCATCAGCCCTCCTTCCCATTTTAAAAATGTAAGAAAACCTGCTCTGTAACAGCCATTGCAAGGAGGTTCAGGTAAAGGAAAGACCCAGTCTCTGGCTGGCAGCATACATCCTACATGCTGTCATGATATAGACAGGACCTGTGTTAAGACAAAAGATGCTGTAAGAGCACTTAGCTCTCACATGCTGGATGCTCTGGACACCAGCTCTTCTAATTCTTGCATTTCACACGAGAGAAGGAAATTTTAAAAAGCATTAACCTCCTGTTCTTTGCTGATAGGGAACTGTGAAGCCAAGTGACTTGTCCAGGGTTACAGTCACTCGGTATCAGAGCTGGGATTAGCACCTGTGGTCCCTTGTGCCTTCTACTCCATGTGCTCCCCACCACCAATTTCCCCTTTGCCTGCTTGGACACTGGGAAAGCCAGAAAACATCAGGGTTCTGCTACTCAATATGAACCCAAGTGTATGTTAAAAATAAAGTCTCGATTCTTTTTCCTCCCTTGATATATTCTCTAGGAGGTTGCAAATATTTTCACAGGCCACATCTCATTCATGAAGACACCGAGGTCCACATCTTGCATTATTTTCTCATGTCCCTGCTACAAGCCAAGACATGAAACTAAAAATCTCCAGTTGAGTTTCAGTGCTTGAAGGAGACAAGATTTTGGTTTTTAAAAGCAAAGAAGCTGAATACTAAATACAAGAATAATTGTGTAGATTGGAGAAGAGCAGAGAGATTGCATTCAGTAGCATTCTCTCTATTCCCTTTGCCATTTTTCCATCTGCATCCCACCATCACCACCTTCTCACTAAAAGATTCTGAGTTCCTAACCTCCAATGAGCCACTACATATCATCAGAGATACAAATTTAGAATAATCCTAGGCTTTTTTCTTTCTTTCATTTTGGTTCATTTTATTTATTCCTTCAGGAACCAAAATAGTTAAGTAATAAAACCCCTTAAAATATAGCAAATGAGGTATGATTTCTGCATGTGAAAGACCTGGAGTAGACAAGATGAAAGTGGAAAAATATGGTCTTAGACTACCTTTATGCACCTCAGATTTCAGCTATGCCAGGAACCAGCAGAGACCCCAGACCTCTCTAATTCACAGCAGCTTGACTGTGGCTTGTTCTGTAGCCTAGACTAGAAATTTAACAGAAAGGCACTGTGTCTCTCCTCCTCATCACATTAACTTGTCAGTATTGTAGGGAACACAAGATGTGAGAGCTCACTAGTTTCACATTTGCAAATTTAGACACTCAGATAAAAAGTCAGTATTTTCCTTTTTTCCTGAATAAACCAAGATGCTGGTTTTCAACTCTGGCATCTTTGGTTGCCCTATCATCAGCTCAAACACAACAAGGCTAAAACAACTCAGCCTTACAACCTCTTCACACTTCTTCCTTTCTCTACCCCAAGGGATAACACTGCTTGTTTGATTACAGTTCAGGCTTGTACTGTGGGTGTTACCTTTCACTCAGGCTTTTCTTCAGGTCCCTACACCTTGGTTCTAGATGTTTTCTTTATTATACCTCTAAGATAATGGTTTTCCTTTCCATCCACATAACTAAAATTTCATATCTAATTTTAGCTATGTATCTTGTATCTACATTAATTTTTCATGACCATCACCATCATCATCTTTTATAAATGCATTCTGGCTCCAGTTTTGGTAATTCAAAATAGATGCCAGACCATCAACTGAAATATAATTTTTTTAGCTTTCCACTTTGACCACTCTTCCATCGTTCTCCATTTTTTATACTTTATCTAGTTTCCTTCATTTTTAGACACCTTACAGCCCCTTCTGTAACCAATCTAGGATCTTCTCCCCAGCCTTTGTGGTTGACTTCTGTCTCTGACCAGTCTTCAAAGCCAGCTTCCATCATCCACTTCTAAAATATCCAGGCAAACAATTCTGTGCTCTCACAACATCTCCTCTACACTTGGAAGAACATAATTGTAAATGACACACCTACATCATCCGTTTTCTTCAGCTCCTTCCCAAAGACTGGTCTTTGTTGTGATGCTTGACAGCACCTTGGACTTCCCATCCCCAACAGCTGCTTTGTGTGTGGGATTGAAACCTGGTTTTGTCCCATTCTTGTCCAGTGCCAGCACAGCAAGGACTTCTCCATGATTGCATAGATTACTGTTGCACTGCACTCCTATCACTTAAAACATAAAAAAAATACCATTTTTGTGATTATTTCTCCTTTCCATCTGGTGGACTATACCAACTTCTTAAAAGGTGCCTTTGCCCAAGCTCTGAGGACCTTTGAGGAATAATTCAGAGAGCCCTCACAGAGGCAAGGCAGCCACATGCTACCTTCGAATCAGGACTGTAACTAAAGAAACAGGCTGGCTCTGAGCAATGCCTGGAGGAATGCTGTTAAAGAAAGACTAACTGGCACAGAGAACACCAGGACCATGCACTACCAGATATATCTGGCAAAATAACAACAAAAAAAACCCCAAATGAACACAGCAGTTATGATTTGTAAAGAATGAAAAGCTGTCTTTTAGCCAGTAGCAAAAATGGTGTGAAATACTCAAATTCTTGCCAGATGGGATTGCCTGCAGCAGCACATCAGTGGGGTATGCAGCTCTTGTTTTCTCACGACAATTTACAAGACACTAACAGCTACACCAATTATGTATTTATTATAATAAAAGTGTTAAATTGAGAGATCTCTAGATGAAAGCTCATGCTGAAACACAAAGTATTTCAGGTAAGTACTATAAATGCAAAAAATTAAGATTACCAAGAAACACCCTCTAATGCTCTAGGAATGGAAGTCAATTGACTCATCTTGTTTTAGTCAGGCAATAGAAGGTCTGTCCATCAGTGCTTGCAGTTAGCTGTCTGCTAGGGAAGCAGTTAATAATTTATTTTTATTACATGATATGACATTTACATATATAAAACACAACCTTGCTTAACCTAAACAAGTAGGATGATCTTCTACACAAGCCTGAATGTACCACTGGGCACTGTCACACATCACTGGGCAATGTCGTAGAGCTTTTACTATGCCCAAATTAGACTAGATATCCATGTGGCACTTGTTAGTTTTTAAGATGCATGACTTTAGCCATGCACTCCAGCAAGATGCAAAACCCAAATGCAGTTACACAGAAAGAGATACACACAAAGATATAAAACATCAGGTGAAAATCTTCATCATAAAGACAGATAAGTCTTTAGTTCTCTTCTGTCCCAATGTTTACTGTGCCAACAGCTGTAAAACTCTCTAAAGTTTTGCCACAGAATCAAACCCAAACTGAAACGGCTGCACCACAAATGGTAGGGGTTGGCACTTCCACAGCCTTGATGAACCATGGGCCACCTCACTGTAATCCTGGCAGATTATTCACAGGGAACTGGCTACTCCTTTTGACCAATTTAGTTGAGAGCCAGAAAGCTCACTACATTTCAAAGGGATATGTCTGGAACAATAGACCAATGAAGAAAAGCCTCTAGAAGAAAAAAGACCTGGTGATTTTCCTTCCAGGCTACAAGCCTATTTGAAAAATGTCCTTCCATACATACATATGGTTAAACATACACATAGCAGGGAAGAAGTTAAAAGTTGCCCAGGCTGACATGCTCTGTAGTTCTTTGACAGCTTTTTCTCTGCACTGTTTTCTATTGATTAAATAATCTCTATCAGATATTAAGCCCCTTGTTATTGGCACAGCATATAAATTATTCAGAAGTTATATAAATTCTTATGGTGGGCATGAATTTTTAAACCCTTATTTGGCACTGGGCCAGGAGCTCTGTATTATTTTTCCCCCTTGCCTGCGAGAAAATGTGCATGTGTTAGATATCTTTTTTCTAAAAGACAATTTTAACTCAAGTTTGCATGTTTGAATGGATATTATATTTGATTGCTGGTTACATTTGGGTATGAACAGGCTGGGGCTTTTGGGGAAGAGAGGTTGTAAGAGATTATGCTGTTGTGCCCTGTACCTTTGATTTATTTGGGCTGAAAGGTGTTTTGAGTAGTGCCCTCATGGTGTGTAGTCAGGTATGCCAAGGCACTGCAGCAGCCATCCTATATGGGCACATGACAGAGAATGGATTTAGCCAGAGGGATCCTCAGCACAGGATGGGCAGAGCTGAGACAACACCTATCAGGTCACTGCTGCAATTCTATTAGAGACTATATACTTTGGGGCCTTTTTCTTCAGAGCTAAGTGGCCTTTGCTGTAACAAGCAAGGCCCAGACTCACTCAACACTGCCTACCAAAGTCTAAAAGAGGAGTCAGGCATGGGAATATACTGTGGCTCTGAAGCTCCATCTCACAGAACTGCTCATGCCACAGAATTGCTCCATTATGGGCCTGTTTCTCCCCAAGGCCGGCATCATGGCCTGGATGGTATCCATGCACACGTGTCAGGCTGTGAGCAGAGGATACAGTCAGGCTTTTGGGTAGAGCTTATTAAGACTGTGTTGCACAGGGTGTAGCATTAATTCCCACCATCAGCTCTGCAGGCCCTGCTTTGCACAAGGCTGATGTCCCTCTCGTGAGCAGTGACACCTGCACCCCTTCCCTGGCTTCTGGCCAGCTCCTTGTGTCCAGGCCCACCCTGAACTCCAAACTTCATGTGCACTGGCTCCACTCCTGCCACTGACTGGCTTTCTTCTGGCTACACATGCTTGTAATTCCAGACAGTCTCAAAACAAGTCAACAGCAGAAGACAAGTGTGTCAAAGCAGCCGGTTCCAAGTATTTTCCTTAGTTCTAATCAAGGCTCAGGTAGAATGCTATTCTGCCTTCCAATCCTGTTTTATTTTCTTTCCTGTATTCACAGTACCTGACATCCCAAGGCCTCATTCCCAAGGTGCACACCTACCACAAAATTAATTTTCAGTGCTGGGCCTTTGGAGCTGCTCTGACTTTCGGAACTCTCCTTATGCCTTTAGACAGGTTTCCCTGCAGATGGATTGAATGCCAAAGTCTTGGCCTACCACTAACAAGAACACACAGAACCTTTTTTTCTCTTTCCCGCATCCTCTGGCATCTCACAATTAGTTTTCAACAATAATAAACAGAATTACAGGACAACCCTGCAGGAGAGGACAGGCAGCACAAAGGCCCCTGCAGACACCACCTGAGCTGTAATCCTTGACTCGTGCTGCCAGCTGATTTTGTATGAGCCAGAAACATGAGTTGTGCACAGGTAGGAGGACATTTTAATTTTCTTATCTGGCTCATTGTGATGCACCTTCACCTCTGAAATCAAAAGGTGGTGTGTTGTGTACATTGCAATGAGATTTAGGATCTCATTTCAGCTGAATTAATAGACTTGCCCAGTGATAGCATTGTACTGATGAATGATGAGAAAGGCACTTCTACTTGAAAAAGGTGCTGATGAATGCATGGCACATTTCAGAGAGCAATTGTCTGGTGTCCACTCCTCCTCTCAAAACAGATTCTTGCTTAAAATGCCGATCAAGTTGGATGGTAGAGATCATTCAACATAAATCTACACATATACAGACAAATATCTGTACGCACCTTGACACAGAAATTTACAGATATGTATACACAGACATCAATGGAAAGGGAGTCAAGAAATACCAATATAAACAGCTGAAAGAAAAGGACATGGAGTGGTCCTAGTATGTCTTTTTTTCTATTTTATTTTCACTCTCCACCAAGCCCCTGACAATTGAAATGAAACAGTTAATCAAATGAGATCAAAACAGATATTGTCACCCCTTCTGGGAGTTCTGCATCAGTTAGCTTTATCCCCTCAGGAAAGGGAAGTTCCATCTCCTGTGGACTGTATGGTGGCCCTTAGCTTGCCTTGCTAACATCTCCTCCAACAGTGGAATAGCTGCTTTTCTGTGATCCAAAGAAAAGCTGTACATACTGCAAAAAACACAGTAAATAAAATGCAGTAAATATACATGTCCAAGATTTAAGAATAAAGCATAAGATTGCTTCCTGGAAAATATCAGAGCCAGTCACTTCACTCATGAAGGACTGGACTTTGCATGTTTTCTCTTCTTTAATCCTCAACAAGTCTGCTAACAAGAACCTCCTGCTCATTCACAGTGGTTGTGTTGCTGACAGTGTAGGAACTCCATCTTCCTCTGCAGTTGCTACACAAACTCTGTGTAGGGTCAACTCAGGAAAGACCTCTTCTATACATAGCACAGAGAAAAGAGGATCATCCCCCAGGTTCACACAGCTCATCTGCAATGCAGAAATCACCAAAAGAGTGTGTCCCCTCCAGTGTGTATTACAGAACATATGAAAACTTTAGTATCTGTTACTGCCTTGCTCCTTCTCTTAGTACATGCCCCATTCCTGGACATGTTAAAGGTCAGCTTGAGTGAGGCCCTGAGCAACCTGGTCTAATCAAAGGGTTCCCTGCCCATGGCAGGGGGGTTGGAACTAGATGATGTTTAAGGTCCATGTTTAAGGTCCCTTCCAACCCAGCCCATTCTGTGCTAATTCTATGGTTTGTATTTCCCTAAAATTCCTGACTGTCTGCACTTCCTTAGTCAAAATGACTGGTGTGTAAACAAGTTTTGGTAGGCCACTGATCGTTCCCCATACCAGGCTACTTTGACTCATTTTGATCTTTAAAAAGGGAGGATGAATCCCCTTCCTGGCTGTTTTGTCTATTGCCATTATATGATGGGAGAGAGGGAGGCACTGATTGTCTATAGCTATTTCTAAATTATCTATTACTGTGGACTCCCAATCTTGCTTGAAGGCCATCAGCGTGATCATACAACAAATATGAAGTGATTCCACTGTCAGTAATATTGCTTGTTTAGCCAACACAATATATATCTGAGGCTGTATATCACTTACAGAGAGCCACAGTGCTGCTATGTTTTTCCCTACATACCTAGATGAATAGTCCACAGTCTTAATAAATAAGGCAACTCAAAATGATGGATAAAGAGAGATGGAATAATAGATTTCATAGCTATCTCCACCTCTCCAACTATCTTGGCAAAAAGAACCCCACCAAAATAAACAGAAAAAGAGTGCTTGGCTAACACACATATGCTAACAGATTTTTATTATTATTTTTTAAAACTCATTCTCAGTGTTAAATAAACTGTGGAAAAAGGATTTGATTCATGGTTGCATTAGGAATCTACTCAACCAAAGCTCCTTGTCACAAATTAAATCATAAACTAAAAGTCAAACATGATTTGTGAAATTAACATTTATCGAGGAAATACTCCCCAGTGCTGCATTGTGATTAGTCTCTGGCTTCTGAAATATCACCCATAATTCATGAGCTCCTCTGAAACCATGCCACTACTGCTAGTGCTGGGATGGCATGCATGATGGAAAGGTGCTGCCACAAGCAGAGAGCAATCCCTTTCCTGATGCTGCTGAGAACCAGAGGTCACTGTGTCTTATTTGGGAAGGTACATGCAAACACACTTCTCAGCCCCCACGCACTTGTAACACCTCACCCTTCCACGGGCCCTCTCTTCCACCTCTCAGATTTATCAAAGGCCACAGCTGTTTCTAATTTTGAACACTGAGGCTTGGCAGAAGCTCTGCATTGTGCCCTTTCTTTAAAGTAGCGACTAATAAAAAATGAAACTTAATTAACAGTCATTGGTTCTTTCAGAGTCAGTGTCTTTCAGCAGAGGGATTTGGTGCCTTTGCAGGGGGAAGCAGACAGCTTAATCTTACAGGCAGAGGAGCTACAGCACAAAGCAGACTTAGTGATTGTTCAAGACTAAATGGTCATTGGCAAAGCATGCTTTGGAGCCCAACATTTTTTAGAAGCCAAGATATCCAGACACAGCTTAAAGATATGGGATGCTTTCCTTTTCAAGGTGATTTTCATCAGGAAGATGTTCTCCTGCCAATAAATGCAGTATTTTTTTGGAAATGATAGTGTAACGCCATCCCCACTGCACTACGCTCTAGATAATTTTCACAGGGAGCAAAATAGCCCCCAAGTCTTATGGGGTAAAGAAGGGAAGGTCAGCTTCTGGCTTCACAGGCATTCAGAGCAAGAAGAAAGCTTCAGCACCTCTACAGCCCATCCCCTCATGGCCTTTCTTCTGCATGTATTCATACACTGTCACCTCTGCTCAAGTCTACTACACCTGCCCAGAACACATCAACACATCAGCTGTTTGCACTGTGTGTGTATACCTAAGATTACACATCACACAAACCAAGATCACGAAGAAGAACATTCCCTCTCTTTTAATCAAAAGAGGGGTCTCATGCCTCCTTTAACCAGAATACAGAGAAAATATCCTCTGCCTCTCTTTTCAGGATTAAAGGAGAATGTACTCCCTATATAGCCTGATTTCCCTTTGCTGCCCTTCTGCTCCCAGAACAGGCTGTGTTAGATCTGGGCTTCTGTCCTCATCTGTGGCAAACAGGGCTTCATGGAGCCATGGCCATTTATGCCACCAAGGACAGAGCATTCAGCACGCAGCTCTGAAAACATCTGAGCCAGCCTCCACCCAGTGCCTGCACGAGCTCTTTCTGGCAACAACGTGCATTCCACCACGGATGGCAGGCTCTGCCCCAAAGGAGGAGGGGGAATGCAGAGGAAATTACTGCCTGCTCTACTAAGCTAACCCTTAGGCAGAAAGGCCTCGCTTCTTGGAATAGGAATTCATTGCTCCTGTAACAAGACTGGCTGAATAGTCCATGAGGGACTGTTACCTCCATTCAACACGCTTTCTTTGGATAAACAGTCATTCCCTTTTTGTGTAGAGACACTAAAAAGAGGTCACCAATGGATGGTGGCTTTTAAAAACTGTTTAATCTTTTTTAACCACTCTCTTCTACCCATATAACCTGTTAAAAACTGGAAATAGCAGAGTTCCCTACTGGGTCACCCTTTTCTATTTGGAGAACATTGATCTTTTTCCTGTTGTGCCAAGATTAATGTGGGCTGTTTGTTTGACAACAGGTACAATGTATTTAGTGCCCTAAATCAAGCTAAAGCGATTGTC
This sequence comes from Erpornis zantholeuca, assembly GCA_013400515.1. Lineage (NCBI taxonomy): Eukaryota > Metazoa > Chordata > Aves > Passeriformes > Timaliidae > Erpornis > Erpornis zantholeuca. The sequence goes on from VZTN01006413.1 coordinate 15,738, forward strand.
TGTGGACAACATCCCTGTCTAGCACTGGTAATGACCTGGGATAAAAAAAAAATCTTAAAAAAAAACCTTTTCTACATAACTGTCACTGCAGAACCATCAGGGGATAATAGTGGTCTTTAAAACCAAAATCTGTTGCTGATGGGACAAATTTAAAACACTTCTAGTGAGAGTTGAGGGTTCAGTGAAAACTGTAAGTTTGTTACAGCTTTGAATCAAATGGTTCCAAATCCTGTAGGTACAAACCTTCCTTCTCTCTTGTTTTTTCATAGAGAACATTGGTTTTTCCTCTTTCTTCTATTTTAAGTAGGAAAAGAAACAGGATATAAATTTCTTATACGTAAAGGCTCACTCCAAGAAAGATACTGAGGTGCTGGAGCATGTTCAGGGAAGGACAATGAAGGGTCTAGGGCACAAGTCCTGTGAGAAGAGGCTGAGGGAGTTGGGATGTTTAGCCTGGAGAAAAGCAGGCTCAGGGGAGAACTCATCCCTCTCTACAACTCACTGAAAGGAGGCTGTAGCCAGGTGGGGCTCAGTCTCCTGTCCCAGTTAAAAAGTGACAGGATGAGAGGAAATGGCCCCAACTTGCACCAGGGGAGGTTTGGATTGGATATTAGGAGAAATTTCTTCACTGAAAGGGTGGTCAGGCACTGAAACAGGCTGTCCAGGGAAGTGGTGGAGTCATTGTTCCTGGAAGTGTTCAAAAAACGTGTGGATGTGGCACCTGGGGGTGTGATTTAGTGGTGAATATGGTGGCAGTAGGTTAATGGTTGGACAATGAGAAGTTTTCCAACCTTAATGATTCTATTCTATGAAAGTACAGAGAAGAACATGAGTAAAGCCAGGGAAACACTAAGTGTTCATTCCTCATCCAAATACCAAATATCACACAGACACCAGCAGAGGGTGAAAACACACCTGTTCCATTCTTTCACAAATGTTACCAAGTTCCAAAACCCTGATCTCCCTCGCTCCCTCCCTCCCTCTCTCCTTTCCCCTTTCTCTGGCAAAAGCCAGTAATACCTACAAATATTTTTTATTTTCGTAAACATCATGCAGCTTTAAAACGTGGGGATGTTCTATCAACTTCAGGATGGCTATTTCCCGCTCCACCTGGAAGAAACAAAAAGAAACAGAGAAGATTAGAAGCTTGGTCTTAGAATACATTAGATATTGTCACACATTTTCTTCCCATTTATCCATTTTCCACTCCTCTTCATATGCAGAGGATATGGGAAATTGTAACAATGTATCTTATTTAGCACTTAAATAAGAATTACATAATTAAAGAAAAATTCAATTTATTCAGCTTCAGCATGTCCTGCTCTGCAGAACTAGAGGTCACTGTGTCTTAAAAACCCACAAAATTTCAAGGTTGAAAGAAAAGTCCCAAATCTACCAAAGAAAATTAGCTGTGGGAGTTATATGAGCATTCAAGGCTGTTCTCTCACAACCCAAAGCCAATGACATATTCTCAAAGTACAAAAACTCTAAGATGTCACAAAGGGCTATCCTGACCTCCCACAGCTACAGGTGCATGAGTATGAACTGCATACTCAATTAATGTTAGAAAATCCCCATCCTGAAGAACTTGCTGTGCATGCAGGGGAGAAGACGTACAGCAGTGATTTTATAGCTGCAGAACTGAGGCACAGAAAGGGAAAGAAATATAAGAAGTGACATAAGAAGTACAAGGCACAACAAGAAATTAAACGAGATTACTGGAGATGCAGTGTTCAGAGCCTTAAGCACAAGACTGTGCTTTCCCTCAGTTCCCAGTCTGCCCAAGGATGGCTACTTCCAAGAGTGTGTTTTCAACATTGGGTTAACAAGTTGTGACTAAGTCCCTGTAATTAGTGCCAGCCCTGTTCTCACCCAAAACTCCTATCATAACCACTAAGGGTATTCGTTAGAGATGGAGTCAGTGCAATTCCTCAGTTGTTAGCAAAATTGCTCTGCTGCTCAAACCACACTGTAACTGCTCTGATTTGACCTAGGCTAAGTCGAGGGGAGTTAATGTAGCACTATGGAGATGGTGGATAAGTGAAATAAACTGCAACAAGATGAGGTCTAAGCATTGCACAGTCAGGCGTGACAAATTTCTAGGAATCCACAAAGGCAGGAAAAAGGCCTAAAGAAGCAAACAAGGACAACTAGGTAGGATTTTTTCCAGTCCTTTAAATAACTGATTGTCCTGGAGCTGCTATACTGACAAACAAACCATGAACAAACTACGAAACCATCCCTTAATGTCTCTCCTCCAGGGATTGGATGAGTAATTAGGAACTTGCCCAGTACACCTTTAGTTCTTGATGTCCTTTAACTTCCTGAGAGAACATCCTTTGCTAAGCCTGAACACAGACAACTTTACCTGAATGCCAGTAAGATACTCTGCAGGAAATTAAAAAGTGGTAGTTTGCAGCACTGTGCAGAGGAGGATTTCCCAGCATGTTGGTTATCACTCCAGATCTCTCTTCCTCTACAGCAACACCACATAAAAACAGCAAAAGCAACTTCTGCACTGCAACATCCTTAGCCTTCCTCACATACCAGAATGGAGGAAAGTGTATTAGTACATGTGCCAATCTCAGTCTTTCAAAGACACTTATTCCTCTCTGCAGAGTCAAAAGTCATCTGAGAGATTCCACTTCCACACTTGGGATCTCTGAAAATAGCTTCATCAGAGAAGTGGGGAATGCATTTAAACATGTATGTACGCAGTTCAGCACTGCCAGAACTGCTAGGAATTCAGTGATACACAGTGCTTGATGGTGACAGCTCTGTGGGTGTTAACTTACTCATGACCAGGACTCTGATGAACACCACTTACACAAACAGGAAACAAAAGCTGGGTAGATTTCAACTGTACAGCTATTTCACCACAAACCCAGGGGGTAGCTAACTTATTCAATTTTTGCCTCCTCTTCAAAAAGACCTGTTACTCTTCTCTCTGACAAGATATGCACTGAGATTTGTAGAGGGCTGGTTCAGCCCTATAACTGATAAAAGTTGGATTTGCTTCAAAAATGAGGAAAAACAAAACAGATGAAGCACCCACTCTCATAACACTCTTCCGGTAGTACTGAGATTCACCATCAGCAACATGTACTGCAGCTCTCAGAAACTGCAACTCCAATGAAGCTCCTTTTGGATGGGGAAGAACAGGTATTTCATGGGGAATTGCACTAGCTATGACAAGGATAATCCAACTCCAGTCTTCCTCCTGGGGGTATCCTGCCTATGAAAAATAAAGTTCCCTGCAGATGGGCTCTCTAACTGCACTGGTGATTCTCTTCTGAGAAACCTCTCAGCTGGTTCACTGGCAATGTAAGTTCAGACCAAGTGAGTGATGGATGGCAGCATCCAGTCAGAGCCCTGCTTGGTTACTGTCCTAAAGCATCAGAAGAGGCAGTGACTTATGACTACCACTTGGAGGAGGGAATTCAGCTACAGCACTGCATGGCCTATGTTCAATAACAGACAACCAGAGTAGAAAGGAAATATCTACTTCTGACCTACAGACTTACTCTAGGAACCAACTAAAAAGAATTAACCTGAGTTGCTTTTCTTTCATCATTTGAGGCGTGTGACTGTAGAAGGTTCTATGCATAACTGAATTCTTGGGGAGTAAATCCTAAGAGGAAATACAGTTTTGGAGGTCTCAATTTCAACCCAGGTATGTAGAAAGCATCTGTCTTGATGTGCCTGGAAGCATTTGACTGCAGTGTTTTCAGTTCAGTGGTGTGTTGTCTGCCAATCAACTTTCCACAGTCTGCTACCTCTTCTATCTGTAAACCAAGGACAAAACTGATCTACTCACCTCAAGTAAGGCTTTGTATAATACATCAGTGGAAGGAAAAGTGTCATTACTGTACTTCACATAGTTCAGGACTTTGCCCCATTAGAGGCACAAGACACTAATGGTTGTATTACTTTAGGATCTAGAGATTCCCAGTTCTCTAAACAGCAGTCTGATAAAGATCATACTCAAAAAATCTTATAGCAGTGTCCTGCCTCTTTTTCCTTTGAAAGAAAAACAAGAGTTCATAAAAATATGCAAAAGACCACCTTCTCAGAATTACTACTGCAGTCATTACTGATGGGTGACTCTCGTGGATCCTGCTCATTTTTTATATCCCTATAAAGAAACCAGTAATTGATACGGGTTGCACACAGACTATAGATCTCAACAGTGATGTCCCTGATGCACGGCTCAGGAGGACCTAGCAGCCATCGTGTCACTGGGAAAGGAGAGGTATCTGAACACACAGAGAAAATAAGGGAGGCCCAAAATAGCATGCAGCTTTGCCTTCTTCCCCAGAGCTTTGCCAGCCCCTGGCATGCCTCTTTTGCGCAGCCCTGTGTTTGCAAGCCATGGAATGCTGTCCAGCTCCGAGCTGGCAAGGACAGGGGAGTGGAGAAACCCTGCAGGGGTGTTTGCTTTAATGCACTTGCAATTATCAGAAAGCAGGGCAAGCTCAGAATAGCCTGTCTAGGGAGGCTTAGAGCCTGTGATAAACAGGAAACATGGAGAAACATTTGCCTAATGGTTAAAAGATAAAGGAATAAAGCAAAGCTTTTCTGTTGCACAAACGCCAGGTCACATCACAGGGTCCCAACTAAAGCCGAGGCTGCTTCATGCCATGGTGGGCTACTGACTGTGCCTTGAAACTGGGGGGAAACAGCTGTGAAAGGCTGTGCAGGGCAAAAGGAGATGCATTGGTAACATGTAGCTGTGCGGGTGCTGTGCAGGTGCCAATTAAAGGTTCTAAAAATCTGTGCAGGAGGTTGATTTGACAGGATGCTCCAGTGATTCAGCTAATGACAAAGTGCAACACAGGGGCAACACAACCCTTACAGGAATAGTGCAATATTCTGAATCCCTCTCCTCCATCTCTACTTCACTCTCACTCTCCCCCAGAGGAAATCACATCTTTCTGGTTTGAGCCCATCTTGTACTGGCAACAAGTGCTCTGCTCTCTTGTCTTTTGATTCAGGCACACAGGGTGTTAATTCACTTGGAAAGCAAGGAGGGCAGGTCAAGGGAGCCTGATATTTTGTCTTAGTGAAAAAGGAAGCTTCCTTTTCTCTTGCATTCTTTTGATCAGTAACTATTGGGTCACTCATGACCAATTTTCTCCCTGAAAAACGAGGATCAACAGCTGTCTCATATTACTAGGCTGTATTTTATCTACCAAACCTGTGCAAAGCACTATGCAACAACCATTTCTAGTGGTTTCTCAAAGAACACCTACACACAAAAAGCTGGGGGACAGCAGATGACATTTCTGACTGGAAGCTTTGAAGCTCACCAGCAGCACAGCAGAAAGCCCTCTCTTTCTCCACTGACATCAGTAGCTCCCACATGGCTACAAACGTTGGCTTGAGAAGGAATTCCGGAGCTGCAGAAATGATGAAGGGCAGCAAAGCCCTGCAGGATGCAAACATGTTGTGCTGTTTTCCCTAGTCACAGAGTAAAATGGTGCAGGAAGGGTAGGCATTGTAGGTTTTCCTGTGAAAATCAAGCTCCATCTAATGCTGATCCTACTTTGAGGTAACTAATGAAATACTTTTCAGAACTCATGGCTGTCCCTCAGTTACGAGAAATTCATCCAGGACACGACCTCTTCTGAATTCAGAATTCTCTTCACTCAGAATGAACTTCAAAGGATGCAGAGATTTGGCTGCTTATCCAACTCCTCAGGCTAGAACTCAGGTTGGAAACCCTGTACCAGAGCACCTACTTTCTCCAATGTCTGGCCTGCTGTGCAGTAATTTGCATTTCCATGATGAGAGCACACAAAGCAGAGTAAATCACTCTGGTATTTCACTGAGTTGAAGTGGCAAAACCAAAGGCATCTCATAGGAAGAAACTAATATTAGGTTCCCCGAAAAGTCTGTGTTCCTGCCATAACAGAAATATCACAGCAAAATACCTGGGGCTTTATTAATTTGGTACTTATACTTTCATGTTATGTGGGACTGAAAGTTAAAAATGGTGAAAAATGCCCGGCTTTGGTGAAGACTGTTTAGGTCACCTGTTCACTCCTGCCCATAATCACAGAAATAGGCTACTCCTGAAATCAGAAGAGAACTGCATTAAAGCAGAAATGGCTTTATACAACAAATAACTGTAGGCCCATTATGCCCTGTAGGGTCATCACTGCTGTGATGGGATATCATTCCTCCAAACGGATTAAGCCATTACCAGATCTAAGCAGTACCAAAACATCTAATGCATTATATCAGTTACATCCACAATTTCTATGGGAGCATAAATAGAGTTGAAGTGGAAAAAATATCAGGGTTTAAATGATTAAACATTAAAGTATCTTCCTCTGCAGCTCTGAATTTGGCTGACTTTTTACTTAAAATGACCTTTCATTACCCTTATCCAAAACTTATTCAGTAAACTATAATGAATGCAAATGGAGAACCATGAAAGTTGTGCATCTATGGGGAGTGTTTCTTGCTGCTATCATAGCCATTAACCTCACATTCTGAATATATTGAGTCAGATTCAAAATTTATTGAAGTCAACAAAAGACATCAATTGACTTAAGTAGGATTTGAATCAGACCTTCTAATGATCATTAAGTGGTATCTGGAAGAAATCTTCTATTACACAATTTTGACTAATTAAATGTTTTAACATGAATTCAGGTTTTCCCTTAAGTACTAGCAATTACAAGAAGATTTTACAAAAAGTAGATAAATGAAGAGGACAGCTAAACTTAGATCTCCATAGAATCAGACAGCTAGACAATGCTTTACAAAATACTTACAACAAACAGACAAAATTACTGGAAAGCTGAGCAACTCTTCATTTTACTGAGGGCTCTATTATGGGCTCATCCCACCACAATTTTTGTTTGCATGTGTGCTTCTCGAAGCTATTTCCCCATAAATGAAAATGAAAATAGGTATGTGTGAGAAGCAAGTGAGAAGCATATTTGATTTTAAAATTTGCATGTGCAGACTTCTGTACCATGAAGCTTTAGGAGGGAAATTTACTTTCCACAAACTAGTATTATACCAAAATGTCAGTTTCTACTTGTCTTTTTCCAAAGTCCCTTCAAAACTGCAACTCTTAAAGCTCCACTGAATTCCAAGATTTAGCATGAAGTCTGAGAGTATGAAGTTGACTGGAGGGATACTGTGTTAATTTTCTTGAAAATCCTTTCTGCTGTTGCCAGTGCACCTCCTCAACAGGATTTATGGCCTGGCCTGACACACAGATTCCAGGGTCTTGAAGGGACAGATCCTACAGGTTATCTAGGCATGGAAAATCCTACCCAGGAACGTCATGGTTTAACTCTGTAGTTAACACCTGCCATGTTCCTCAGGGCTCTGCCATCAGCTCCCGAGTAAATACGGCACTTTGACTTATCTGTAGCGTATGCTGCTTTAAGAAGCATCAGGGCTTCATGCAAGAGACACTGATGGGAGCTGACAAGGAGTGGATTTATTCATTCAGCACTTGAGATTATCTGCTGCGTGTTGGTACACAGCTAACGAGTGACTGACACACAAGTCTCTGCCAGCAGTCAGCAGAAGAGGCCCCTTTCACTGGAAGGCAAATAGCCTCCCTGTGCCTCCTGTCACCTTCAGTGAGTGCCACATCCTGGCTGCCATCGCCGAGTAGTGCAGGACACAGGACACAAACCTGCAGCCACTCTACAAGAGAAATAATCTGATCTTTGAGTTGCCTTTCTTTTTCCCTCCTTATCCTGGTTTTTAACGTTAGTGCACACTGTGCTTTCTGTAACTCGTGTGCACCCAGCCTGGCATTTATGAGAAACCTAGCAGCCACAGCCAGGTATGTGTGAACACTGGTAACCACTGCTCCAAAGCAGCACGCTCAGTCCCTCTCACGTGAGCAGCTGCCCTTGCCATGCCACATCTACAGTGCTCACCCCAAATGTAGAGCTGTAAGTCTAGTCCTCTCTAGCAAGAATCACAGAATAAGCTGAGTTGGAAGGGACCTCAAAGGGGCATCAAATCCAACTCCTGGCCCTGCACAGGACACCTCAAGAATCACACCATGTGCCTGAGAGCATTGTCCAAATGCTTCTTAAACGCTGTCAGGCTTGGTGCTGTGACCACTGCCCTGGGGAGCCTCTACACAAAATGTATGCTAGGCTTGGCACAGGGGTGTATATGGCCCTGTGCAGGAAAGGAATGCAATTCATAAGTAATTTTTCCCCACCAGAAGTTACTTCTTCTGAAGAGACAAGATGCAGCCCTGAACATTTAATGCCTTGTGGGCTGCTATGTTAAGCTACAGAAAAAGTCACTCCACACAGAGGAGAAATAAGCTGTAAAATTAAGGGGTACAGAGAGCTCATCTTCAAATAATACAGATGCAGAACTTCTTCTGTTATTTGAGATATCATAGATTTAATATGGGCAATACCAAACACAACACGAATGCTGGAGCCAAAGAATGTGTGGAGAATGCAGAAGATGCTGAATCCCATTAAAGAAATATGGGCAAGCACAAAGGAGTCAGTATAGCACAGCACAGCAAAATGTTCTGCCAAAAATAAAGTGCGGAGTTTCTGAGAGCACTGGTATGATAAGGCAGAGGGGTTCCCAAGAGCATCTAGGAACGGGACTGAGACAGTGAAGTGATGCTGACAGTACCATGGACTGGATCCTTAAGGGAGTCCACCATCAATAGGAAGAGAAATTTAAAAGCACAGTTTTGGAAAAGCTTCAAAGGATGACTTCTCTACCATTTCCTATGCGTCTCAGCTAGCCTCTTTCTCCCTCGTCCCCTTTTTCTCCATTAGTCACACTGGCCTTGTTTAGCTCTTTGGCATTGTCTTACACAAATGTCCTTTACATTTTCTGTAATACTCTTCCAGAAGCAATCAATGGGATTGCTGCTATTCCCTTCTCTACATCTTTCTTTAATGGCCGTCTCTGGTTCCCTAAGAAGAAATAAGCTCCAGGAGAGGGCAGAACAGCTGGAGCTCTGCAGAGACTGGAGGCAGAATGCCAGACTCCATCCTTGCCCTTCTCCACGACAAGCCTAACAACATCATTAATTTCAAAGAGTGGAAAACAGATAATATCATTTTTATTATTCTACTATATTCTCCTGTCATTCACTTTTGGGTGCCCCTTAACTCTTTTGATAGATATTTGTATGTATTTGTATATTAGGATCTCATTTTGGCTGAATTAATAGACTTGTGAGATACTAACAGCTGATGTCTAGTAGGGATTCTCCAGCCCAGTAGTCCCTCACAGCTGGCAGTGGCAGAAGCAGAGCCTGAATCAACCCACAGCTCACCCCTTTGTTTCCAAAATATGGTGCTAAAGCACAATTGCATCTCCCAGAGGGACACTATCCCAAACAAACAGCAGCATGGACCTCATCCAGGATCTGTGAAATGGCCAAGGGCAAAACACATTCACAAAGTTCACGTTTGCACTTTGCTTTGCAGTAAAGAGGAGGCCTTGAGGGGAGGCGTGGCAGCTGCAGGCAGAGGCATCCACAGCTGACTGCCTGCCAAGCTGCAGAGCCAGCCCTGGCTGGGGACTCAGGGAGGCCAAGCAACCCTCCAGCCCAGTTCTCCTGCCCCAGCAGGTTGGCAATGGCTTCTATCACCCTGCAGCATAAATAGCAGCTCCCGCCTCACGTGCACCAGCTCAACATTAGCACCTCCATGTCCATTCCATCTTAGGGACACTGATCCCAAGAACCACTTATTCTTATCTGTGAAAAGAAGGCTTTGTCCATAATTCAGCCCCCGGTGTGTCTCTCTAGGGACGAGACCATATCTGGTGTATCTCTGTAATGACACCAACCAGCACTTCAGTTCCAACCATCCCTGCCCACTGATCTAAATGTGGGATTATAACTTCTTCATGCAGACCCACCTCCACCACAAGCATGTTTTTTCATATATTGCAAAACAGGGCTGAAAAGCATGGGAAATCAGCAGTAACCTCTCAATATCTTTATCTCTGGGCTACCTGTCTGGATGTAGCCAACAGCAGATGAGCTCAAAGCCTGTCCTCTCACCTCTTTGGTGACTCACACAACTGTCAGTGGCCTCAGCCTCAGTTCCAGGTCAGGAGTAAACTACTGGTGGACAGTTAAATGGCTGTTGTAAAACTTTCCCTCGCCTACTGCACCTCAGTTTGGAAAAAAGGCACAAGCTTTCAAGATGAGGTTAACCCTGACACAACAGCTTTGTCCATGGTGCCTGTCACTTCTTCCATCACATCAGGGATACAGCAAAGACAGCAACACTGTCTGGGAGGTTTCCACTGGGGTTTAATCTTCAAAAGAATGACTAATAAGGCAGGAATTGAAGTACAAAGCAAGAGGCAGAAAGAGAGAGGAGAAGAGGAAGTAAAATTGCCTATTTTGCCTCAGTCTTGAGGCTGCCTGTGCTCGCTCCCTGCCTCTCCTCAGGTGAAGTCCGCAACAGAAGACATTACAGCAAGACTTGTACTCCCCTCAGTGAAGACAACATCTTCCTCTGTTTTGTACAAGCAACAGAAGCTGCAGAAAATTAGTCGATTGCTGCCATCAGCAACCAGGATCTCTCACAGCTGGGAGTTAAGAGATCAAAGACAGCAACGAAGGAACATTTTGTTTCTCAGTTATTTTATCTCTGCTCTTCTCATATCCTTCTCATCAAACACCAGCCCCTTATTGCTGGAGGTGCTGATGACATCTTGCAGACTATCAACATCAATATCAGGATCAAGAAGCCTCTTGGCAAGCAAGGTTTACAAACAACATTGTAAAGATAGTTTCTTGAGCATCTCAAAACAGGTGATGGGGATAATTCCTTCTACACATTGTCTGAACCTACTTAGGAAATGAGGACTTAAGACACCTCTGGCCATATCCAGTATATGCTCTGGAGCAGAATACAATAATTTTCCACATCTTCATTATCTTTTCCAATACATTATTCAGTCGAGTCAGACTTTCAAAAGTTCTTGGCATTGGCCTATCTTTTTATCTTGAAGTCTGTGGGACTCTTACTCCTAATTGAGACCAGAGCCAGCCAGTAATGATCGGCAAATTCCATCTTTTAGGTCTAGGTCTCTAGAGATGGGTCTTGTAATATGAGGCCTGCCTTTCTATTTATGGATCTATGCCTCAGACATTACTTCTCAGATCCTGCAGTATTTCAGAGCCTTTTTGAGTTCTAGTGGTGAATTCTTCAGCTTCATACTAAACCATAGCCAAACATATTCCCTACCCTAAAGCAGGTCCTCTTTTCCCTGTAGTGACAATCACTTGTGCAGTATGGAAATCTTCTCCCTTGAATTACCTGTGTTACTCCAAAACAACCTATATTCTTATGACAAGTGTTGTACTGCAGTGCCGATGCACTCACCAACACAGCATGATTGCATAGAGATCAGGAAGAGCACTGAAATTAGGCATTTTAAATTTGAGAAGGTGGTATTTTTATTATTTCTGAAGTTTTTTATTATTTCTGAAGAAGTTGTGGTTGTGCATCTTCAAAGTAGTTAACTTAGGTGCCATTATTTAAGCCTCTTCCAACTCCTTTGTATGTGTCCTATGCATTACATCTAATAGAGTTCACAGCAATTTGGCTTTTGATGAAGAGCAAAGACAGGATGCAGGGCTTTGGTACATCAGGTGACAACGCATCGCTAAAGAAAGTGCTAATGACTCAAAAATTGCATGGAGGAAGCAACAGGAAAGTTCCAATGTTAGCAAATTAGCTTACTTCTCTGAAGACAATGGACTCAGATGGACATGCTTATTCCAGTTATTCCTGAAAGTGGCAGAGAATGCATTCCAAAAAAAGATGAAAATTTGAAAACTCAGGTTCACTTAAATCATACCACCGTAGGCCTGTACACCTTGGGATGCTTTGGCACATATACAGGCATCCTGCTTTCACAATCTAATTCAAACTCCCTTGCTCTTGCCAAATACTTAAGAAAACACTTACATGTGCAGATTGAAAAGTGCTCACAAACAATTTGCTGAGAAGATGGCAGACTAAATTTGAAACCAGCAATATTTGAAATGGACAGCTGGGCTAGCTCTACCCACCTCCCACCCCAACTTTTCAGTGTTTTCTGCAAGAGATCGTGTTCATCAGCAGCTGAACCTTGTTCCAGATGTTTGGAACATGTGAAAAACAACCTGTGAATCAGGGAGTTTTCCAGGACTCAGCATTATGGTCACAACAGAGTTTTGGAATGAAAAGGCAAGGGATGCTGTTCATGTCATCCTCTCTCTACAGAAAGGAAAACCAATTACATCTCTTTGCAGGAGACATAATTAGCTCCCTTCTTTCCAATGGAGAAAGCCTTTTCCCCCATGAAAAGCTTATACTGCCTCCCACACAAACACAGGACAGACAAAAAAGCAACCAAAATCTTGCTGAGGCAGATGCCATGCTGAGGAAACCCTGCAGTAACCTCAGATATGAGGAAACAGTGCCTGTGCTGGGAGGTTCACATGTTGAATCCTGGCTTATGCAAACATATTTGTGAGGAAAGTAGCACAGAGGTGCTCTCCTTGCACCATAATACAGAACTCAGTATATTAGCAGTTGATATGGAATTGTGGTGATTTTAGGAGACCATCTCTCTTCCCTGCTGAGATCTACATAACCATTAAACAGAGTTCTTCCCTTCCTTGATAACAGTCTTACTCCATCCCAAGTAAACAACTTGAGGGTTATCTAGTTTTGTCATGTCCTTTGCTATGATTCTGCTGCCCACATGTTCCTATATTTAGAGTAGGGCAATGTTACACATCCAAACTGGGAGCGTGTTCTTTATTTTAGAGTGGATTCCTTATGCTACCACAGAATCCACATAAAAACAACCACATTCTGTGAAATCCTAGAGATGGTGAGAACCAGTTTTTTGACTGGTTTTGCATTCTCTTTCTCATCCCTCTTCTGGTTTTGCATTCTTTTTCTTGCTAATGCTTCCAAATCATTAATCACTTTTATCCTAAGGCAGGAGTGATTTTCCTGGCAATTTTCCACACATTTTCCATGTTCCCTTCAGGATGGCTGGAGACTTAGAACTTGTAGAAAATATTTTACTTCTATTTCAAGAAAGTGTTTGAAGTGCATGCTTAGTCTACACCATGACTATACAGCAATAAAAGCAATAAAAGACAGAAGTGATGAAAGAAGGTGAAAAAAAATCACCTTGCAACTTCTAGCAAACCTATAGGAGAGAAACACATTTAGTTTGAAATGGTGGCCAATGTGAATGTTTTTGGTAGCCAACCAGGAAGTGGGGATGGTCTTTACTTCTGACCCATTAAACAAGCATTTTGCAAAGCTTCTTTTTTGATGAGATTCCTTTGGACATGTCTTCATTTACTGTCAGCCCTCTTCTTTCTGAGGGAACAGTGACCTGTTTGAGAAACCTGAGATGTCTCCACAGGGTATAATTTAGCACTCTCCAGGCTTGCCAAGATCCCTGGAGCACTGTTGTGTCTCTCTGATCCCTCATCTTGCTCATGGTCTGCAAATGATCAGTCACATAAAGCCCACAGGAGAGGAGGCTGCTGCCTACCTATTGAAGGCCTGAGTGTGTCAGTTCTACCTTCAAACAAATGAGCAAAGCTTCACTTATAGAAAATATACAGAAGTGTAAAGCTCTGATACACTCTTGTTAAGGATATATGAAGCAGATCTTTAGATCTGAAATAAGCAAAAGAGGAAAAAATCAAACAGTCCTCCTGTAAAAGTGTTCTGAATATTTTCAAATATGGCAATGTTAACTGGAGAAAGAAAATGTGTAGTGCATAGCTGTGTCCTCTCTTTGATCTTAAGTGTAATGGCTCTTCCTCATCCTTTTCCATGACAAGTATGCATATTCTCCAGGACTCCAAGTGACAGTCAGCATTTCCAATCAGCTCTTTAATGGGATCACTCCCCTGTAGACATGAGGATACATACACCCGAACACCCAGTTTGCAGCAAGTTTCCTTCTTCTGGAAGAAGTGTCCAATGTTACAAAAGAACCCAGGACCTCAGAGGTGACACAGGACTGCAAGAATCCACAGAGGGTTTACATGAATGAATGAGTTTGAATTTCAAATGTAGGCCAGAAGCAGCCTGCCCAGCCTCATTTTTTCTCCCTCATACTGTTTATTCAACCAAAAGGATTTTCAGATGACCTGAGGGGATTGCCTTCATGGGTGAGTGTGCATTTTACCAGAAGTCCTATTTGGCAGAATGTCTTTTATTGTAAGCATTTTGGTTCTGTTGCTCCCACCACGTGCTGCTTTTCTTGGCCTTCTGGCTGTCTCCAAATCCTGTGCAAACTTCCCTTTCCACAGCACACCAGGGATCCAGCAGATGCATAAACTACGTAGTTGAACAATCACTTTATGCCTCAAGCACTGCCAAACAGTTTCTTGTGCAGCTTAGTAAGGGGGCATATATATACTGCTGCTCTGCTGCAGAAAGCCAGGGTGCCCTTCTAGAGACACCTTCATTTTGGTTGAAACACCACCTGCATTTTACAGGAGTGATCCCAAACCAGCAAAACTGCCAAGGGGTTAAAATACAAATTGTATTTTATTTTTAACCAAGGCTGGAGAATTTCCTTCTTCCCTTTTTCCCTTCCCCTTATGACACCTCTTTAAATAGAGTTGCTTTCTCCAGCCCCAAACCCACCTAATGCCAAGGGGTCAAGCTATGTTTCTTGAGTCCTTTGTTCACCTAAACAGTGTGGGGGTGTGAGATAAATCCTTGCCGAAGCCACCAACTATTAAAACATCAGCACCAGTAATAGCAGCTGCCTTCTGTGCAGTCAGCTCTCTGGAAGCCGCCCCCAGTCCTCTCTCTGCAGTATTGGAGCAGCCCACCTCTCCCTGGGGGATCCCCACAGCCAGCTCTGCAACGGGCCTTGTGCTCTGCTCCTCACATCCAGCCTGCCTGCTCATTAATCATTTGGGATGTGACTGCTTCTGCCACAGCTGCAGACACCTAAAGACTGAGGATGTTGTCTCCTTGCCACACAGGGCTGTTCTCTCTTCCCCAACTGCTTTTAAAGAGAAACATACTTTTATTTATTTTCTTTCCTTTTTTTTTTTTTTTTTTTTGGGGGGGGGTGGTTTTTTGTGCTGCAACAGAGGAAACAGAGGACCTTAGAAGCACCAAAAAGAGTTGTACTGCATTCCTCTCAGTGGCTGTGTCTGGCTCTCGCTTATACTGACATTCCAGCAGAGTCAGGGCATTAAAACCTACGCCTGGAAGTAACCTGCCATGCAAAAGGCCACTGTAATTCTTGCAGAGTTGGACTAAAGACTCCATGCCAGTTTCCTACCCAGGTATGTCTGGGACACATGTCAGTGCCAGCTGTTGGGTGAAGCATGACTGCTATTCCTCTTCAGTCCCTGGAGTACAAAACCATGCTCATCAAAACAAAAGTCAGAGCATCTGTGAGGCTCTTTTATCTTTCCCTTAGACACAGGTGACTTTACTGCCTTTAATGCAGCAGAGAATCTTGAGAGAGCTGGCTGTGCCCTTCAAGCCACTGACAAATGTAACTGCTTGGCAAAATGTACTATGTAATACTGAAAGGAAAGTCCTCTTACAGTAATAGCTTTTCCAAACCAGAGATCAGTCACCAGCCAGAACAGGACTGCCAAGCACTTCCAAAATATAAGGCGCAATCCCATTTTTCAACTTATCAACAGAAAAATGAGGGAGCTGCACAAGACCTGATATGCTGGTGCAAAGCAGATGCAGCGATGTCAGAGCTCCTATTCCCTCTGCAGCACTGGCTGAGCACAAACAACAAACAACAACCCCTTCGCTGTCACTTCACTGACCCCTTACAATGTGGTTATTTTGTCATGCAGGAAAAATAGCAGGAATCCAGAGAGAAATTAAGAAAAAGAACTGCTTTCCACAGACTCCTAGGGCAGCTTTGATGCCCTCGGGGCACTTCTACCTTCACACAGGACTTGGCCAGTACAACAGCTCCACTTAAACCCAGTGAGAGAGGATTTAATGTTTCTTTGATGGTAACTTCCACCTGAAACCCTTTCCTTCCATTCCTTCAGACACCCCTCCCCACTGCCTGCCCTCTCCCAGCCCAGAGCAGCTCTGAGGGTGGCCATGTGCAAGGTGGTCTATTCACGAATGATCACCATCCTTTTTGTATTTTGTACCTTTGTCCTTTCCAAGCAAATTATCTTTGGGACCCTGGAACAAGCTGTCACTTCAGAACAGTGTCACTGTCACGTGGCCAGCAGCCCCAGGACCTGCAGGACACACGTGAGCAGGCAGGCTGTGTTAGGAAGCATCAGCACTGAACACCTCACTGGCACATCTTCCTCACCACAGACTGCTGTCAGTCACTGCAATGCCACCTCCTGGTGCTGAGGTAACCTGGATCAGGCCCTTGATACCTGGGAGCACCCTATTCATTCCCAAGAAATATGTTTTTCAAACTGGAGCACAGGGATTTCCTTAAATTAGAATTAAGAAGCTTTCAGTCTCTTCTTAAAGGAGCTTTTTTTTTTTTTCCCCCTCAAAATACAACCACTATAATTTATTTTTAAAATCACCATTGAGAAACATAAAAAGCTTTCTGTAATACTTCTTGCAGTTAGTATTTGCTTCCTGCTGGGAATTCACGTGCTGTCAGTGGAAGCTTCACCAGATGCTGACAGCTTCCCCCATCAAGAATGTCCCTGAGGAAGGATGTTTATCCTGTAGCAGCTCTCCTGCAGGAGGCAGCAGCAGGTAATGCCCACAGTTTCAAAAGGTCCTGTAATGTTGGGTTGTCTGCACTGAAGTGTCCTGGTGGCAGATTTTCAGCTACTGAACTACCCACAGTGAAGCTTTTAAGAATGCCCTTTCCAGTGAGGGACAATATAAAAATTAGATTTCCACGTTTTTCAGACATTATAGTGGACTGGGTTTAATGAAAATCTGGTCTAAGGATGGAAGTTGAGCCCCTCTGAACAGTCTATGCCTACGCATAAATTTTGGAGGTGATAAGAGGCTGCTGCAGGGTTCCACTAAGGGTAGGAGTAGTCAGTCTAATTACAGCAAATGTTTTCTGCACATTCCTCAAGAAAAGAACTCCAAATACAGGACACATCTATACTGTTCAGCATAAATACACATCTACAGCATAGAGAATACTAAAATGAAAGAAAAAGTGCAATACCTTCTGTTGCATTAATATTCAGAGTTCCAAACTTGAATTTGAATGACATATGCATCCAAACCCACCTTTGGCATACCTCCAAACAAAATCATAACCACCTAAACCCTGGAGGTTTCATGGGGTGTGGGTGAAGTTGGAATGATTACTGAAATGATATCCAAAGGAAGCCATAAAGCTGTCTATGGGTTTCCTAACTTAGGCTGGATTCACTGGGTCTGTAAAGTCCTTAGAAAATGGCATCATCAATACTGGCTTGCTCTGACAGGATATCCAAGAGAGGATGTGAGGTTGAGGTGCTGAGTTGTGATTCACTGTCTAGCTTCACTTTCTCATTTTCTTAATAGCTTCTTTTGCCCTGCATGAGTTACTTAATCTATCTGTGCCATAGCTCAGTATCCAGAGAATGCAAACAGTAAGGTATTTATCTGCCTTCCTACATGCATTGCCTGTTTAGTTTTAAATGCTTCAGGTCAGAGGTGGTCCCTTGCTTTGTCTTTAAACACAGCTGTGGTGTCTGGTATGCCAGGGCACGTGCTAAGACACACCCTCTGACAAACGAAAAAATGACATTTCAAATGTCACCACTAACTCAACTTAGAGCCTGCAGGGAACAAAGCAGTGGGGGGTAAAGTCTGCAATATGTCATATGGAGCAAAACAGAAGTTCAAAGCATGCTGCCACGGCTGAGCACCTGATTGTGGTTGCTGTGGTTGCTGCCGGTGCTCTTCTCTACTGCCCTGGCTCCATGCAAGGCATCAGGAGTCAGCAAGTAATCCAGATTTCCTCATGTAAGTCAGGAGGAAACAGAGGCACTGCACTGCGCCCTCCGAGGACAGGAAAATACAATGCCTGGTAAGCTGGGAGGGAGGGCAGACGGCATTACAGGTGGACTAGAAATAACAGAGCAAGCTTCATGCTGAAAAGCAGGGAATCTTTGTCATGACAACAGAGAGAGCTGTTAAACTACACAACATGCGCAGGGAATGTACAGAGAGGCAGTACACTGGCAGCACTGCAGCAGTGAATGATGGTTTATTTTTAACAACAGTTTCTAAAACAGGAGCTGGTGATTTTGTTTGTTTGTCACTTTTTATTTCATCCAATCCTCTAGATGGATACTAGTTCCTTTTGCAAGATATTTTTTTATTTATTATTGTTTCTCCTTGAAGCAGAGACTGAAAATGCTGTGATAAGTAGACTGAAAGGTTCACTTAGTTTCAGCTGCAGTTTCCCTAAGTGCTTTTGTGTCCCCCGCTGAACTGCTGTTTTGTAATGCAGTGGAGGTAGAGCACGCTTTGGGGATATTCCACAGCTCTCCTCTTGCCTCCACCACACCACAAAAGAACCATTTTTCCTCTCTCCTCCCTTCACCCTTCCTTTCCTGTAAGGGGACAAGAATGACCAAGAAAGAAAGGTGTATTGTCACCTTCCTCAGGGCCTTTTTTCTACCAACTAAAACCTTGCAAATCTAAAGCATTAACTAAGCAGTTTCATGCCTCGCTCCTGCCCCATGTCCTTCAAGGTGGGTGAACACAGCTTGCTGCAGACTAACAAGCCACACAGCAAATGCTCCACACTGGGGACTAATGTCGGGGGACAGAGGATCCAGAGCTGCAGCTCAGTGGTCTGAGGAACAAGCTCTGCCACTTTGTCCCCCTTAATAATGGGCAGTGAGCATAGAGGGCAAGCGTGACTAGGTAGGAGAAACCAGGCTATCCGGGGAATTGTGCAATGCAAGTGCTGGGCTTCGCAGTCTGTCATAGGGGTGAGTCAGACTGTGAATTGCTGGGCTGCTATCCTAGCTACAGTAGATGCTAATTCAGCTGGTCAGGTAGAGTGTGCTTTTAGGAGGTTAATATCAGCAAGCATATAGAGGCTCTGGGACATTTCCAGACTTCATAGCTGTTCTGTCTATCATAAAGGGAAGACGCACTTGTGAAACGCAAATGCACAGCAGGATCCGGAATACCAGCCTCCTTTGGAGCTTCTGGGATGGTGTCTAATGCAAGACTTTGAGCTGTTTGGCAGATTAATGGGGCAGTTTATTCTTCTGTGATGTTTTCAGAGGCAGCTGGAGGCACTGTGGTGTGGAAGGTCTCAGTTTCAAGCACACACCTTGCACTTGCTTGATAAAAACAAAGGTGGAAACTTTTAAAAGACTTATTTCTTAAAAGACTGATTTCAAAAGAGGGAAACATTGTGACAGAATGACACTGCTTCCTATTCTGGTTCTTTAGTACCCAGCAGGATTTGAAGGTTTCCTTTAAAAGACTCAGTGTCCAACCTAAAGCCTACTGCAATTAACTCAAAAGAGACTCACACTGGAGGGCACTGGATCAGGACCTTTGAGACTCTTGGACTCGCACTGCCACAGCTGCCAACTCTTAGCTGGTCTTCCTATGCAGAGGGGAGGTGAAGAGGTGGTGAAGAGGTAGTGAAGAGGAATGAGACTCAGTGCCTGCCCTTTCCTGAAGAGACAGTCAGTGCACAGCAGCAAGACAGTCCTCTGGGTGCTGCTGCATGAGGCAGAACAGCTCTTCTCTCTGGTAGCTCTATGGACCGGCGGTGCTGACAGTGACAACAGCTTGTCGCTGTCAGCTAACACAGAGCTACCATGGCAGTCTGCCGAGAGAAGACCCACGGTGCCATTTTTAGGGTTAGTTTATTCTGATTGGAATTGTACTCCAGTCCTCTGGGACCTGACCCTTTCCACTGAGTTTTCTGGAGGGAGCAAAGGAGCAGAGGTGAGATTCTTAGCCGAGACATCAGAGCCAAGCTGTTCTCTGAAACACCCTTTGCTGCCGTCTCTTCACAAGCCTGCAGCCTCCGCTCCCTCCTCCCCTTCCCAAAAATAAAGCTCCATGATGTAAAAACATTCCTTTGGGGCTGGAGGTGGAAAAACTAGGACACCACAGTTCGGAAAACGCTCAGCACTGCATGAAATATTCACTATCAACCGAAACAGGTTTACCCGGAGGAGGGTATGATGAAGAGGGAACGGGGAATCAATTTCACTGTCCTATGGTTTGTTATTCTGGCTGCTTCTTCTACTCTCCAAATAAGCTGAGGTTTTTGGAACCCTCTGTCTGACCCAATTCTCATTCCCTCACTTTTCAGTCTGTGTATCCCTCCTGTTTTGTGAGCAAATAAACACTCATCCTAAAGGCATCTTTGCCCAATCCTAAATACTGCTGCTCTCCTGAGCAGGGCTAATAATGTAACAATTCATGAGAGAGAGCCAGAGAGTGCATGGGCAGCTGGGAGATCCATCAGCTGAGCACCCTGAGATGGGAACTGAGGAGTGCCCCAAACTTGTGAAAGGCCTCCTCTTTCCCTTCACCTTCTCTGCTCTTCAAACACTGCACATCATCACTGGGTGTGAATCAAAATACTTCTCTCTAACTGATTGCCAAGTTGTTTGTTCTGGGGTTTGCCCAATGCAAATGACAGGAAGGAACCTGGAAAATATGGAAAGCAGGAGAAAGGGCTTTGGTGATCTACCACCCTCATGTGTTTGTGTTCTGCTTTCTGCAGCCCCAGCCTGAAGCAACATTAACTGTGTGAGTTTGTGTCCAGGCATACAGGAGGTTCAGCCTCATCACCAGAGATACAGCATTCCAAGCAATAATGAGGTGTTCAGACAGTGCAATGAAAAAAGGGAGATTAGCAGAGGTGATGGGAAGGATGACATCAACTAACTACCTACAGGGAACTGTGGTTCCTGGGATGGGAAACCAAGGCAAAACCAAAATGCACAGGCAGAGCTGCAAGGGAGGAAGATGATGTTTGTCTGCCTGGGATACAATTCCCAAACTCTCATAATGTCTGACAGGAACTTAATCCCACCCCACCCCACCCCCCCCCAGGATTTTCAGCACTCGGTGTATTCAGAGAACACATATGGGAAATCACACATTTAATTTTTCCAGTGAGCTCTAACAGAGATTGGGGCTTACACACAAAGTCTAGCTCCCTTCCATTGACAGCTTAAAAAAAACCAAATCTATGAATGGAAGCTAATCTGCAATTAATTCATTTTCTGTTCAACCAAACCCCAAACACGTTTATGAAACAAAGGAGCTCTTTAAATGCTCCAAAGGGCATTTTCCTAAAGGCGAAGAGCATGTGCAGCTGATCCTTGGTCTGCTCCAAGTGAATAGGGAGCTGTATCGCTCTACCAAGCCAGGGAAGTACAAGAGAAACGCATCTTCCTTGATGCACAGTTCCTTCTCCACCCTCACAGCTGGAGCTACTTGGCTCACTGAGATATCCCAGGCCTATCCCTTTGAGACCTCTAAACAGGCACAACAGGACTTAAGTTACGGCCTGAAAAAGCCATGTGCAACCTGGATGTGTGAAGTTGGTCCCATATTTACCAATGTTAAACAAAATGTAGGACTTACTCAGATGAGTTTGGTCTTACAATTCAATTCTTCGTGCTGATAAAAAAATATTGGTTTTTTACATTGATCAGTTATCATTTCATTGTTCATATTCTGTCAAGACCCCACTTAACATCATGCCTTTGTTCTGATACCTGTAAATACAAACCAGAGAGTTCCAGCCTTACTGAGACTGGGAAAGCAGTTGGGGGTGGAGCTTAGAGCAGGGGTCTAGCTAGTCCAGAGGTTTCCCAGCAAATGCTGGTAGCTATTGTTTATGGAAACCCACTAAGAAACAGAGCAGCTAAGGAGTGACTCTTCCCTAGTGCATCTACCCCTCTCACCTTCTAGTAATCAGTGAGGACCATGTGACCTGCAATGTCTATCCAAACAGCTCTCTAACTCCTAAACATGCTTTAGGCTTCCCATTATTTTGTAGTTTCACGATGTGGGTTTTTTTACATTTTACCCCCCCGACACAATCATGTAATTATCTCCCAGTCATTCTGGCAGATCTCTCACTTCTCAAAACCAACGTTCTCATGATAGGCCTATGATCAATGGTAGTCAGGACAAGAACTCAGATTTCAGAGTATTTGGGAAAAGAAATGAAGGCTACCTCCCAGTACCATTTTCAGTCTTTTTTTCCCTCCTTCTGTCCAGGAATTAGCTCACTTCGAGAATTCCGCTCACTAAAAGCAGCAGTGTTTTCTGTTCTGTTCAGTGAAACTACACAATAAATGACTGTATATGTTTGTCTTTCTTTTTTCTCTGTAAAGACAAAAAAACCTTTTCCTATTCATTAATAAGAAATTCCTAAATGATAATGCACTAGCTCTCTTCACTATTGCTTTTCTAGAGAAGTAACCATTGAAAAGAAAAGAACAATCTGTAGTCACTGGCAGATTACAAAGGACTAAACATATGGATAACAGGTAAATGTCATATCATGATAGAGGAAGTGGTCTGCAGGAGAAAAGTTGCAGATGAGCTCATATTATACCAGTGA
The DNA here is from genome assembly GCA_013400515.1 of Erpornis zantholeuca. Lineage (NCBI taxonomy): Eukaryota > Metazoa > Chordata > Aves > Passeriformes > Timaliidae > Erpornis > Erpornis zantholeuca. Next base: position 38,298 of record VZTN01006413.1, read on the forward strand.
ATTAAGCTGATAAATATTTATTACTTAAAATGCTCAGCAATAAAGATCTACTTATTTTTAGTACTTGCTGCTTGTGTTTGCTTTTAGGAATAAACCCGTCCTTTATGATGTGAAAATTTGCTCTTTAATTAAGATATATGAGAACAGTTCTTCATGGGGTGCTCCATTTGACAAAGGTCAGTTCTGTGCTGTGCCCCCAGAGGGCTACAGCAGGAGGTGCCCTCGGTGCCAGCATCAAGGACGACCACCAGCTGAACAGCAGTGGTGTATTCAAGGAACTGTACATCTTTGCTCTACAGACAGATCTTTTCAGACTAGACTCCTCACCAGGGGATGGTGTATTTGTTCTTCATACAATGTCAGGAATATGAAGAAGTGACATGGCTACTGTTCCATTCAAAATTACAGTCTCTGCTAAACAAGAAAAGCCTTATTACCTGCGTGAACTACTACACAGGTTGGTTCTGGTGGCTTCTGCAAGAAAAACCAACAGTGCTCCCAGGGGTTTACAAATTACTTAAAGAGACACTGTCTAATTCCTACATACTCTGCAGAGCTTATTAAAATCCTCCAGGAGACAGCCACAAGCACAATTAGAGCTGGTTCCAGTAGCACACAGCTGCATCCTGTGATAAGCAGGGGATTGAGTGCATGGCAACACAATTTGACTCAGCCAAAATGGCTATCAGGGGGACTGATCATCGCTGTCTTCCCTTCTACTTGCATGCTGTCACTGTGCTGGCAGCAACAAACTTCACAGGGAATAAGCACACCTGGGACACAGCAGAGTTTGGCAGGCACCTGGAACTCAGCAGATGTCAGGTGTTGTATATAGCACGCATTTTCCCTGGAAAGTCAGTCCATTTGGATAAACATTCACTGATGTAAATGGAGACACCAACCCTGCTCTCTTCCACCTGCTAGCTGCATTATTTGGGAAAGCCTGGCCACCATTTATTTATTTATTTATGAGGAATGTTCTTTGAGAGAGCATCTACCCCTTTTGTCTCCAAGCAGGAGCCAACCTGACGAGCTCAGATTCAGGGATCTATGACATTTCACTAGTCAAAATGCCAAAAAAGCTTTTGGACCCATGTGTGCAGCTTGAAACCATAAGAGTTTGGGGTTTCTGGGGCAGAAACGAGAAAAGGGAAGGTGAACAAAAGGAAAATCAATCTCAGTCTTAGGGAAGGTTTCAGTGGATGGATGAAGTTTTATTTGACATTGACTGGCCACACCATGTCTACATCTCCTAGTCACTGGGGTCCACGTACTATCTTGTGATAATTATCCATGTAAGGAAGAATACATTAAATGTGAATAATGGCAGCCTATTTCTGACTGACTTCTTCCACATGAAAAAGGGGAATGGTATGTCTGGCATCACCTAATAATATTTTAAGTATTACCTAAAAACAATCTGATGTGCAAGCCTTGGGGTTTTGCTTGCTCTTCACCTTTGGGTTAGGCACTCATGGCTCCCTACAAACTGGAAATGATAATGCTTAATTTATAGTACTGTGATATAGTTTCATTAATGAATTCATAGATTTCTGGTGGAGATTAATTCACGATTTCTTGCAAAGCACTGTGAAACTCTTTAGTGAAAACCAGTGCTCACACAGGGTGATACAGGAGAAAGGTATTCCACCAGGGGCAAGACCTGGTGCCTTCTGTACTTCTGTCATTTAGCTTTCATGTGATGCCAGGTACATCACTTCACTTGATGTATCACTGAATTCACTATCTTTCACTGACTATTGAGATGATTAATTTTTGGCGTAAGGATTTCCTATCTTCATCTGTTTGTACAATACCCCATTCACGCTTCAGCCAAGTCTATGCAAAATAACAAATAATAATTTCCAAGACTATTTCTACCCTGTGTAATTCTGTTAATGTGTTTGAGACAGAAAAGATACTAGATGAGTAAAATGTCAGTCAGAAATATAGAAGGCCTGCCCCTCTGCAGCTGCCCAAGGAGAGTTCTGGAGATAAATAGCTCAGCTATTTCTAACTGGCACTTATTGTTCTATGGGATTATTAATGCCTGCTGCAAACTTGGCTTCCAGTGGGTGCCTTCTCTGGGATCAGTGGGTGTTCACAAAGCTTTTCCTTTGCAGAAGGTGTTAACAGCACTGCTTACAAGTAATATCTCCAGCGTCTGTATTGTCATGGGGATTTCTGCAGATGGCACACAGTGGTGATTGTTAGTAATTTATTACCATTCCTTGAGCTTCTTCCTTTTTTTCCCTGTATGCAAGCTCTTTCTAACATTGGCCAGCCTTTGCTTTATCCATAGCAGGCAAGCTGCAAGGAGCCTTGGCAAAGGAGGGGTGTGAGTCCAAACAGGATGGATAGAACACCTCAGACAGGTGCACAGCTCAGGGGCAAGTGACAGCACGGCCTGAAGTCAAATGCATCAGCCCTGGATTAGATGAACTGGCAGCCAGCCACCAAGATAAAGTGCCTGCCTCTGAATTCAGCAATGTCACAAGGAGGGAAGGACAGTGGGGATGGCACAACCTGGTGAACACATGCAGGTGAACCAAACTGAACAGGCAAAAAAAAGACGACAAGGAAGACACATACTAAATGTATTTCACTACTGCAGGCTCTGTCATGCTGACCTTGGCCAGTGATTAATGTTACTTTAGAGCACATTCACATTTGCTCTTAATATGAATCCCTCTGGACTGTAACTGGGAAAAATGCCACTCAGGCTGCATTGGGGAACCTGGGAGGTGGGGAATGAATTTTTACTGCCTTTTAAATAATTTTGTTTATGCCTGAATTTCATGCTGTACAACTTTCTCTCTCTGGACCAGGTATCACACCTCCCCACTGCACAAACAAATGGCACATTCGAGTCAGTCATGCAGCTTGAAGAAAGTGGAAGAAAACGTGGGCAGAGAGAGGAACTATTCAAACATGACAGATCCTTTCTTACCTGTTTTTCTTCCTGACAGGTTAAGATACATCTACCAAGCTATTTGCAAGATGCAAAGAGCCCTAATCTTAATTTACCAGAAAAATTTGCACGGTGTGAGTTGTTGGGAGAGTCAGGACTTCAATAAGAGGAGTGGGAAGGATTGTGGTACGCTGGTAAATGGCAGCCTAGAGCTACAGACTGAACTTAGAGAGAGGCTCCTGGCCCAGAGCCTGATTCAAGGCCATAAGAGAAGCTCTTTGAAGCCAGTTTGTGAATGTCCAGACTACAGTGTACTCAGCTATTGCTAAATCAGAAGCTGACCAAATCTTCCAGAATATTTCAAAGGAAATAGCAGCCACTAGGTTTGAAAACTCCTCTTAATTTGATTTTCTTCCTGATATTTGCTTTTACACATCTACAGTTGTAGTATCTAATCTCCTCCTCTCCTCTCCTCTCCTCTCCTCTCC